>JAHPZR010019407.1:7500-30000 GCA_019787425.1 Platygyra sinensis
TTTACTTGAAGAGGTACTATATATTAGAATACGTTTTGGGAAAGGTTTATTTAGGGGGCCCACAGCCCGATATTTCAACAGCACGACACAAAACGGGAAATGCATGGTGTTTAAAGTGCACCTAACCCCAAAATAGATTTTTCGCTTAAATAACTCTTTGCACCTGTTTGAAACGCATTGCGCCTTTTTGCCCCTTTTTAGCCCTGATCTTGACTTTTTACAGGCGGTAAAAGTTAAGAAATCTGGCCATCGTTTGTTCTACGACCGAGCAAGTAAGGGGAATGGGTCTATTCCTGGGTTGATGTCACAAACTTCTTTGCATGCATGTGAGTCTGTGACGTCAACCCAGGAATAGAGGTGATGGCTAGATTTCGTAACTTTTATAGCCTCTAAAAAAGTCAAGATTTAGTTTAAAAAGGCGCACTGCGTTTCGAACAGGTTCAAAGATTTATTTGAGCGAAAACAATATTTTGTGGTTGGGTGCACTTTAAAATGAGAATATGATATTTTTGTAAGCATGAAAGTCAATTTTGTGCGCAATCCCACTGGAGAGGAACCTGGAAGGAGTGAACAAAGGGGCGACAGAGAGTGGGATTGAGGGTAAGATGAATGGCTGGCTGGATGGATGATTAAAACGGTCGGTGTATTTTGTTTAAAAACGTTTTTTGTCAATTAAGACAAACAGAAAATACCTTCAACGTTTTAGTTTGTTTGACATCAGTTCACAGTGATGCAGGTTAGCGGGCTAACTACATACAGTATTGAAAATCAGTATAACTGCCTCCATTGCTATTGTAGTAAAGAGTACCATATAAAAACAAAAGAGATGTAATCACTTTAAATTATTTGAAAAGAAACTGTTTTGCATTTGTTGTTGTAGACGACCTGCGTTTTGAAATACGATGGAAGAAATGGAACAGCAGGAACTTATGCTGTAACGTTGACGTTAGAAGATTTTCCAGCAGGAACTACAAATTTTGATAACGTCCGACCATTTAGCGCTGTGGGGCTGCAATTTCTTGTGATAATAAGCGGTCATTCTGGTCCTTGTGACGACATTCCCGTATTTACTGACTCCACCCCTGAAGATGGCGAATGTTCCGAGATTCAAATCGGCTCGTCATATACGGCGGTCATCGAGGTGCAACTTGCTGACTTCGCTAAACAGTAAGTTATCGTGAGATAAGTGGGATTGATGAGCTCTTATTACGTCAGTTATACATGGTCTGGTTGTCAGGCACTTTTTGTTACCAGCTCAAAAGCAATGGAATTGACTATCTTTTCGTTCTGAAGAAAGAAATGATGGGTAAAAAACCATTCAGCAATGATGGTGAACAAGAACGTTTTTGAATTGTCAAAAACATGCCCGAAAGACCGAAAACCAATGTGTCAGTTCTAACCTACTAGGAATACTAAGCTAAATGGACCCATTTTTTTATCTTCAAGTGATTTTAGGCAGCTAGTGCAGGGTTTACTAGTGTTTTAAAAATCTAGTATGTTATTATCATTTTTTATGGTACAAATATGTAAATGCTGTTGTTGCAAGTATAATCTTCTTCTTCTTCTTCTTCTTCTTCTTCTTCTTTTTCTACTACTAGTACTACTACTACTACTATTACTACTACTATTACTATTACTATTACTATTACTATTACTATTACTATTACTATTACTATTACTATTACTATTACTACTATTACTACTACTACTACTACTGCTACTGTTACTGCTAATGCTAATGCTACTACTACTACTACTACTACTTCTACTACTACTACTACTACTACTAATAATAATAATAATAATAATAATAATAATGTTAATGATGATGTTGCTAATGATGATGATAATGATGATAACGATGATGATAATAACGATGATGATGATAATATCGGCCAGTTATCGTTTGTAACTGTGTGTTCATATTTTGCCCCAGTGTTGTTGAGATAACCACTTCCTCTCCACTTGGAATGCAAATTACGCCTTTACATTATCATCAAGGCGTCTACTATAGGAATGTCACGTGGTATCCTAGCCAGTATCAGTTTGGACAGAATCTGTTCTGCTTCCAGGCAGTGGACTCTAGTGGGTAAGGTTTAGCTGAAAACTGTAAATGAATTCATACTTCATTTTTTCCTTTAGGAAGTCGAAATAAATATGAGTAATCAAGCACATAGAACATTAGCATTTGCAGGAGATTTTATAAAATGTTTCTGCACTAACAAATTTGTCATATTGATTTTTGACAGATTGCAGAGTTCATTGCATTGTGTCACTATTCTTGTGGGACTAAGTAAGTCTATGTTGTTACACTGTCCGTGATAAAATCGAGATATATATTTTACAAGGATATGGTTTTTTGTATCTCGCCTCGTCTTCCGTTGCATGTCGGCTTTTATTTTATACCGAGAACAGGAGACATATAAAGCGAATAAGTCAAAAAGCCATTTTGTTTCATCAAGTTTAACAAGCGATATTTACACTGTATTTATCTTCTAGGTAATACACCGCAAGTGATCTTGGGATCACAGTCGCCAATGTATCCCTTAAGTGAATCTGGACCAGGCTTGATATGGTGGAGCATACAGTTTGATCGAGTGGTAAGGAATGAAGGCCTTTGGGTGCGCCTAATATGTTACACACTGCAACCATGGAAAATGTTAATGAACCTTGAATTTAATTTTCGTGGATATTAAGTGGATATTAAGTGCTATTTATTGCGGTAAACGTTAGAATGTCCTGGTGTTAGGCATTTTAGGTTAATAAAACACTGATTCGTTTCACAATGTTAAAATAACTTGAACCCATTTAGCCTCCCACGCAGACGTTCTTAGCCTAAGAACGTCTGCGTAGGAGGCTAGAACCCATGCTGCTGTAGTTAAACTTGCCCGAAGAACCTCCAGATGTTAAGATGGCAATATTTGCTTCGGTTTGATAGATACACAGTTTCATAAATATGTTTGGTGGTTAATGCCTTAATCTCTTCCTCATAATGTCTTCCATTTTGAGGTTCTAAGGTTTGAACAATTTTAATTTAAGCCAATATTATTATCTTTATTAAACAGTTCAGTGCGCAATATCGCTTTGTATTTCTAAGAGTCTTTCAATATTTTTGCAAGGCGGACTCAAAATCTATCTAAATCAATCATGCAGATAAAGAAACCTCGTTCGTCCGCCTACATCCGACTCGTCCTGCAGCCCAACAGTTACACAGTTTATAAAGTGGACACACTCTCTCAGTACGTCATTATCGACAGTAACCGCACGGTACTGCACTTTGCCACGCCCAAGGCAGCATTGAGTATGAACGGATCATACGCTATCTTGATAGACCACGGTGCAGTTGTAGGACAAGGCTGTTCGTATGATGGGCCACCCACACCAGGCATCACGTCCCCGAGCGACTGGGGTTTTCCTGTGGACGGAGTTTGCCCGGTTGGTTCATCTCTTGCTCCTCCAGGATTTACAAACTGTGTTGGTATGTTATACGTCGTGACTGAGCTTGATAACATTGATAGAAATGCCAGATTTGAGAATCAAATTCGACGGCTATTTTGTGCCCGAAGTGCAGCTGAAGATTGGCTGAAACATTATAATTCCCATTTTATAAATTTCCTTTGTCGTATTCTCCTGGCTTCTCATCCAAATTATCAACATGACGACATAACGAGCGTTGGAATACTTGAAATCCTTTGTTCAATTATAACTTTGGTCCCTTTTCGCTTTGCTCAGCCCATTATTAACAGAGGGGAATAGTTAGTAAACTCGACTAAGTCCTTTGTTGTATGTTTTTGTTCTCTTTTTTGGCCTTGACCGTGCAAAAAAACACAATAGTTGTTTACTCCGTACTAAGGAACTAACCAATAGAAACGTGTAGGTTACGTGATTCACGCATAGTGTATGGGCGTAAAACAAAAGACTGTGCACGGTCATGGACCTACCCCTCCCCTAGCCCAACAGTGACACTAACTTATTAACTTATTATAACATGTTGGATTAGGAGAGGGGTAGGTGCGCAGTTGCCCAGATACTGATATTGATCCCATAAATCTTAGCATCTTGTTTGCTCCTTTGATGTTTGCTAGGCTTCATAACCACTTCTTTCTATTACCTATACTCAGCCGAATGGGAAACATGTCTAGTTTAAATAAAAAGTATAGATAATACCACAATATTTGCAGGAAGACCGCAGCTATTCATTTTTATAGATTGGAGAACCAAACTGCAACAAGCTAGAGAATTAAGGTGGAATTTCAGCCATTGTTTTACACAATGATAATTATTGTAAGAATTAGTAAATAGCCTCAGGTAAACTAGGCGGTGTCAAGTAGTCTAATATTCACAAGGAGTGATTTATGAAGGTCTCGTTGCATTACAGTGCGTTTCACAAAACTTTTGACAAACGGTTTCCGGCCGAAGTTCGTTTGAAATTCCCGAAGCTCGCTACGAACTTGGCAACTTCATTAGGTAGTTGTCATTCGAAACGAAGTTGTGAATTTCACGCCGAATTGGGAAGTTGCGAAGTTCGTCTCGAGTGCAGTTCGCGTCCTGTGTAGTTGGTTTGGTATAATGTAACTACAAATGAATTTAAACAAAGTAAAAACATTCCTCAACCAAGCAAGTCTTATTTTATGATGTTTACTTCTGAAATGTGAATTATTTGAGGCAACGGTGGGACTCCTCATCACAGACGGATGGCGCGACTGGCATCTGGTTTACAGTTAGGCTTTTGTACATTATGCTTTTATTTCCCCACTAAAATGCTCCACCTTAATGCTCCAGTTTTTCCATTAAAATGCTCGGTTTTCCCCAAAAATGTCACTAAAATTTTTTACTAAAGTCTCAACACAATTAACAGTTCAAAGTGCTTAACAAAAACGTGTACTTAATATAAAAAGTTAACAACAACGTATGTAAAAGTTTAATATACCAAAAGATAATTTTCTGAATGATCTGTTGCTCTGTTAATCCCTTGTCCCCTTTCGATGACAGGTTAAGGTTAAGTTAAGTCTTCATTTTCTCGTAAAAAATAATGATATAATGAATTTTTCTATATTCTGTGGGAAAAAATATTATTTTTATGGGAAAATGCCACTAAAATGCTCGAAAAATGCTAGCATAATGTACAAAAGCCTATTTACAGTACGTGCTAATGCAAATGTTCAGCAACACTATAAAAGTGAAATATTCTGCTTTTTCGAGCTATTTCTAGAATGACGTATGTCCTGTAAAAAGGTTTCTTTTTCATCTCTGATAGATTTAAATGTACATGTAAAATACTTTTAAACACGATGCGTGGAAGTTCTCTCTGAAGCTACCCGAGAATAAACCAACACGACAGAAATTGTGTTCTATTTGTGTCGGATGACATCTGGGAAAATTCCGTTGCAGCTTTTTACAATCCATTTTAGATTTTACACGTAAAACTAGTAATTCATAATTGACGTAACCATGACATCTAAGGAAATTCCGAGACAATTTCACCAAATTGCGCGAGCTTCTCTCGCAATGAACTTGTCAACTTCCCAACGAAGTTCGGCGTGAAATACACAACTTTATTTACAAGTTCGCAATTTGATTGACAAGTTTAAACGGCGCATTTTACATGCGCCGAATCAAATACTTATTTTAGCTGACTAGAATGAATACGTTCGGCTGATTTGATTTACCACCGTTTTCGTTGATACGCGACTTTCGAAAACAAAACACCCTCGGAAACGTTTCCAAAATTTCCGTCAGTCTTGCGTGTTATCGACAGATCGGATCGAAATCCACCAATCACAGCCCGCTAGCATGACGTAAAGAAGTACTGAAGGTCACACTAGTGGCTGTGATTGGTGGATTTTGATCCGATCTGTCGATAACACGCAAGACTGACGGAAATTTTGGAAACGTTTTCCGCGAGTATTTTTGTTTTCCAGAGTCGCGTATCAACGAAAACGGTGGTAAACGTCGCTTTTTTTGCCGAATAAAATTGCTGAGCGCGAGCGACGTGTTTTAAAATTCCCATTCGAGCAAACATAAATTATTTAACATAATTTGAATTCGATTCGATACATGTAAAATGCGGGCGTTTACATCAACTGTCGAATTTCAGTCGTATATTCGACTGGATCAGTCGAATATTCGACTGACTCGCAGCGAATTGAACTATGTCCCATTTAATTGCAGCGCATGTAAAATGCCAACCTCGTTCCCAGGGTAAGATGAGAGACCCTGGGAACGAGGTTGGTAAAATGCGACGTTTAAACCGGGCTTAATGAAATTGCCAAGTTCGTGGCGAACTTCGGGAATTTCAAACGAACTTCGGAAACCGTTTTACCAAAAGTTTTGTGAAACGCGCTGTAATACTGTTATTCAATACAAGCAAATTTAGCAAGGAAAAGAACACACCTCTCACTTCTAGATTATCGTTTTTTCTATCCTAAGATTTTGCCCTAATTCCAGAAGGATAATGCAAACACTACTTCCTTGTACTTGTTATATTTAGAGTAACTGCGGAATGCAAAGATGTCTACTAGGAAAGAAATAAGTTGTAAAACATCACTCCGGTAAAAGCATTAATACGTTTGTTAAGATGTTGATCTGCAGAAAGCAAATGAGAAGTGCTACTATTTTCCTTACCTCTTCGCAGACGTCGATGAATGTGCAAGCCATTCAAGATCTAAGCGTAGTTTGTGGCCATGGTGGTGGCCTCCATTTTCCACTTCAACGGCTGCATACAGTGGTAAGTTGGGTCCGGCACGTAATCTTGTACGTTCCTTCCAAAGGGATATATCTTTATGAGAGAGCACACAATCGTCGGTTGAGACTTCTCGTCAATATAAAACGGCTTTATCACGGTTATGTCACTCCTTTTCCCAACGCTTTATACTCTTGTAAGTAGATTTAGGTACTCCCAATAAGTAGAGGGCCCCATCCTTAACTATGATCACTGACAAATAAATAAAGTCATAATTACATGTCATCTCTTACTATCTATTAGCCTTGAGAAAGGGATATTTTGATGACTTGCTGTAAATAGAAAATCGGGTCTGGTAATTTTTAGTTATCCGTTGCTATGCCATGCGTAGCTGGTATGTGTGTGCGGAACTGTTTACCATAGCATCACCAGTGGGAAGATTTGGGTAATAACATTCGTTTTAAGATTTCCCTGAGGGATGCTATTTTGAAGGTTTCCTCAAAAACACACCATAAACTAAGAAACTCTTTTATTTTTCAATCACAGGCTCGACTGCAAGCGCAAGTTCGTCGTATCTATCAGGTTGATATACAAATACATTTCTGTTTCTTTTTTTATTTTTATTTTTTCGGTCTGTGAAAACGCTGTGACAGGGATAAGGGGTTAGTTGCTCGCTCCTAGTGATGAGCTCCTGTAACTGGTGAATATTAACGTGTCTCAACTCAAGTCAACTTTCTTGACCAAATTTCCGTATTGAGACACTTATGTCCAGAAATGCAGGTTAATGAGATTGGATTGAAAGAAAGGTTTAATCATTCTTTTTTCCAGAGACCACCATTATCTTTTCTCATACCAAACTTTACGTCGACGACATCTGCCACACTAATTTCCCCACAATGCAAATACTTTAACAGCTTTCAAACTCTTTTTTGTTGTTGTTGCTGTTGTTTTCATGACACTTAGTTCTACTTTCTTCATTGTTCCCACCAGAGTGCTACAACTACTCGTACCTGGAAGACTCCGACAGAGGAATGGGATTTTATAATGGATACTACGGTAATTACCAATGTGATTATCTACTTCCATCTGGTTGGTATCGGTTTCGCGGGGCAGCGGGGACTGAGATGCCCACATCATGTGTGGGCAAAAATCGATGCAGTTCGCACGCGCCGGGCTGGTTGGATGGCTCGCATCCCTCTGTAACTGACGGAGCTGTGAACGCTACAGTGTGCTTTCACTGGAACTGGGGATGTTGTTCCTGGTCTACGAGCATTCGTGTTCGTAACTGCAGTGGATTTTACGTCTACGAACTTGGTCCACCACCAGCCTGCTGGCTACGCTATTGTGGCAATGGAGGAGGTGAGAATACAAAGGAAGACAAGATTTACAGACATACAGGCAGCCTTCAGTGTTAAAATAAATTTAAATAATAATCTAACAAACTATATTACACGCGGAAATAATTTTCCAATTTAACTATGAAAAACATCCAAACACTGAGTACGTAGAGTTGTTATTTACAGCTTCATTTCTTTATTTCCACAGCGAACTATTCTACCTCCTCTGTTATATCACCAGGTACTGTGATCTTGTTGTCAGTTGTTACTTTTGTTTTTG
Organism: Platygyra sinensis; assembly: GCA_019787425.1. Classification (NCBI taxonomy): domain Eukaryota; kingdom Metazoa; phylum Cnidaria; class Anthozoa; order Scleractinia; family Merulinidae; genus Platygyra; species Platygyra sinensis. Next base: position 15,800 of record JAHPZR010019407.1, read on the forward strand.
GTGTACAGCACTACTTGTCATGCAGGACTGTTGCAGGGTATATATTACCAAAGGATTGTAATATAAAGAGACCGACATACGCAGAAACAAACAGACAGACACAGACAGACAGACAGGCAGATTGACAGACAGACAGACAGACTGACAGACAGACAGACAGACAGACAGACAGACAGACAGACAGGCAGGCAGACAGGTGCATAGATAGCCAGACAGACTGGAAAAGAGACAGGCAAATTCATGATTCAGTTTATTTGCTTTTCTACTATGTTAATACGGTTTAATACATAGGTAGTTTTACAGTGTGTCTCTTTGCCAGTTCAGTATATATTTTAATAAAAACTCTGGCAGATTTGTCATAAATTGGAAAAACTTGACAAAAAAGTGATTATAACAGAAAGAAAATTCCAGATCTTTGGACCTTGGTAAAGAATTGTGAATTTTTTCAGATAAGTTCGGCAATAATGCACGCGATAATTATTGGTTGTTCTGGTGCAAAAGCCATAAATTTGACTGTTTGTAAAAATCAAGTGAAAAACCAAAGGAAGCAACAGGTTGCTATGGTAACAGTACATAAATTTAGCTATTTGAGTGTTGTTTTGATAAATCTCTAAAATTCTTAATTTGGAGAATAAAAAGGCAAAATGTGCTTTTAGACGGGCACAGACACAACTCAGAAAAAAATACTAGAAACAGACACAAAGACAGTCATACAAACTACCAAGACTCATTAAATAAAGCTGTATCTTCAGTAATAACCCAGCTGTGTTTTCTTTCACAGTCTACGCAAGTGCCACTACTTCTGCTGTTGCACCTACACCAGGTATTTCTATAGTTGATCTTGTCCTATATACGATGCACAACGTCCTTAGTGCTTTTAATGGAGATGCAAGAGGTGAAGCCGTAAATTAAAGGGGCTCAGTCACGGTATATTGAGTTATTGTTGAGCATCGACAAAATAACCGTTAAATTGAAGGAAACCTGAAAATAATACTCTACAAAGATAGAAAAACATCAAAGAGACGATAATAAACCATAAAGGAACAAGGATGGTTAAGGATGGAGAAGATTGACACGGATTGCAAACAAGGAAATTGAAAAGTTTAGCTAAACTTTTCAAACCGTTCAACCGTGACTGAGCCCCTTTAAAGCACTCTCCCAAAGCCAATTTGTTGCGGAAATAATAAAAAATGCTGAGTTATCGTTCGTATCTCGGCTAAGATCAGCTACTTACAACATTATACAAATAAGAATTGATTTATATCTGTTTTCAGATTCGTGTTCCTACAACTTAACAGACGTGAGAGGAAATTTCACCAGTCCAGATTATCCCCAGCACTATGCACACGATCTGGACTGTTCCTGGACAATCACTGTATCAGCTGGCTACTATATTTATCTCCACTTTGAACATTTCCACCTGGAAGATGGCGGTAGTCACTGCCCATTTGACTACGTACAAATATTTGACGGGAGCTTAGCGTCGAACCCTATAACGACAAAACGCTGCGCTTATCAAGACTCTTGGTGTGTTTACAGCCACAGCAATGTCGTCACTATTGTCCTAATAACGGATGGATCAGTATCTCACCCCGGCTTCAGCGCCTATTACGAAAGAGTCCATCAGACTTACCCAAGCTGCCCTGTTGTCAGTACAAGTAAAGTAGTCATTTTCTTACGTTCTTTGTTTTACGTTGTATAGGGGTGGATCTCGCAGGAGGGTGCAGAAGGTGCGCACCTTCCCCCCACCCCCACTCCCCCCCCCCCCTTGATGAAATGAAACCTTTTCGAAAATTCTCTTTTAAAATTTGTTACCCTCGCCAGTCAGCTAGTCCATTCCTTAGTGGTACAACCCTCCCAAGCAAACTGCTGATCTGCCCCTGTTCTACTTCTAGTAATTTCTGAGAGCAGCTGTCTATTCGATAAGCCGCTTTGCTTAGACTTGGGGTTTTGCGTTAAGGCTTAATCAAGTGTTATTCTTTTCTTTTCTAAGAGTAAATGTTTTAATATTTGACCACTGAGAAAAGTTTGGTGATACTTATAACTTGGCAAATTTTTCGTAGCCTAGATTCAGCACAACAATCAGTCACGGTTATGAACTTTCGGCAAAAAATTCATCTATAGGGTAAAATGAGGTGCCATGCTTTTTGCAACTTCTTCTATGAATTCCTAACAAGCTAACGATAAGTGTATAGTGTTCATTTCCATAGGAAATGGGATTCGCAAACTTTTTAACATAATTAAATGAACTCCTATTTCCAAGTAGAAAACTGCACCAGGTTCTCGTATCACGTCCTAAGTTTTGCAAATTTGTGAGTCCGTAATTTTGCCGTTTTTTTAAAATGTTGCTTCAACAACAACAACAACAACAACTTTATTTATTTGTACCCAACATAATACAAAAGTAATAAACAATATGTCAACAAAAATATAGATGAGTACTAGCTGCCCCAAATAACCATAGGGGCTAGAAAAAAGGGCAGCTATACTTAGGTGATTTATCTAATGAAATGATTTGGGTCAGAAATAACACACACACACACACACAGAGTAAAAAAAAGAAAAAAGAAAGAACGGAAGGCTAGAAAAGTTATCAGTATTTTCAACAAGAATTAACCTAAGATTTTTCTTAAACATTTTCAAAGGAAGAAGCTTTAAGTCATCACTTATATCACTCCACACTTTAGCACCCTGAAATCTTATGTTGAATGTTTCCATAAATTTATTCTGACTTTTAGAATAAACAGATTGCTTTCAGATCTAATCCTCACTTTCTCTTTCTTTGTTTCTTCCGGCAGCTGCGACCTCCAAGTCCTGGTTTACTGTATGCCACCCTTATGTGTGATCTTCTAAAATTAAAAATTGGACGCAGTGTTCAACCTATAACGTCAGTTCATTTGGACTCCTAACCAACCCCTCAATTTCGTTATTGCGCCTAACGTCTTTGTTTCCTTTGACCAGCGGTTAGAAATCAAGCAAGCCAGGAAAGTTTTAATTGGAAAATTAAAAACCTCAACATTTCGGGTCCAGCTGCGCATGCTTCACAGATTACAAAGAGGGTCCAATCGACCCCCTTTTTTCAACAGCCAATCAAAAGCGAAGCTTCCACGAAACTTTGTGCGGTCCCTCGTTTTCCATCAGGCTGTGTAAACTAGGACCGGGTTGTTCGAAAGTTGGTTTAACGCTAAACTTCAGTGTTCAAAAGATAATCGAAGTATTCATTGTTCTTTTTATGAACTTTTTTTTTTTTCGCTCGGTTATCGCTCTGTGTAGTTTGAGATCATTGGTATTGAAGCTCAAAACTGAAAACACAACAGATAAAACTGGAAACCTCACCAAAAAGTCAACAAAAAACTGACATCGCGAGAAAATTCTCGGCTAATCACTGGGTTAGCCGGCCTTGAAACAACCTGCCCCTGGGCCATTATCTGTCTTTGCAAAACCGTTGATATCTTTATTTCAGAGCTGTGTGGTTAGGTAAAAAGACGACACAGGTACTTTCGTGCTCACTTCATAATCTATGTTCGTGTGCCAAAAACGACCGTCTAATCATCGTGTTAAATTTTGTGCTTGAGTTTGTGAAGCTAAAGGTGTTTTCGGAAGAAAAAGATGCTGCTATTTCTTTCTTATAATCTTGTTATCGCCTCCAAAGTCTCGCTTTATGTAATAAAAGATTAACGGTCCTTATTAAATCCATTAGATTTGAAATCACTGGGTTATCTCTTGCAATGTGATTGGGCTCTCAGCGGTGCGACTTTATTCACGGAATTGCACTATCTTTTACTATAACTCACATCTTTTTTCTAGGCCAATGAGAATGGGGCAGTACAGGCAAAGGTCAAACCGAGATTTTAAGGCCTTTTTTAAACTTACCAATCACCGTTTGCTGGAAATTGGAAAGACATTAAACAAACACCATTGGTTTGTGCAAATTTGGCTATTCAATTGTGCGATTTTAAAATGGATCTAAATTTAAAGTGGCAATTGAACTTGCGGGTCGTGCAATTTTGGTCTGAAAACATACTTGTGATTTCAAATCGAATCGCGCTGCGCGTTCGTTCGATTTTTGCAAATTCATGCGTATGATTTTCAGACGCCCGAAACTTGCACTCCACTCAGTTCAATTACCATTATTAAATCCGCTCTATAACGTTTGGTCTTGACTGATAAATTATTACGTTATAATAAGCGGTTTTTAAAATTTGAGCATTTCAACATTTGTCTACATAGTATAATTTAACTATTTCACTTACCTCCATTTTTCATTCCTCTTTTCCCACTGAAGTTTGGACGACGGGATCCAACGCCCTACCCCAGGTGAGTCAACTTTGGTTAAATTAGTAAAACTAGCTTGTGATTAAAAAGTGGACAAAACGGACAAACAGTCGTCCTCATTGGTTTATGTGCCCGAGAGATTGAGAGGAATAAGCAGTGAATATTGATCAAGATCGGTGACTTGATTGTGTGTTTCATGTTTGCACACAAAAAAGACAAGTTATTTTTAAAAGGGGAGACATTTCTTTTGGAGGGACATGTGCCATGTGAACCCACGTTAGACTTTAAAGGCCGTTATTATGGCGTAGCATTAATTGGTTATTACTATTGGACAAATCTCAAGCTTCCTGTTTCTACCGCCTAACAGGCCTGCAAGGAAGCTTCATCAAGTCCAAATTCCCCATACCTCTACCCACACTCTCTTTACTGCACCTGGATAATTACTGTAACACCCGGTCCCTATGTTTTACCGGTATTTTGAAACTTTCCACTTAGTAAGGTAGTCGCTATTAGCTGCCCGTATGAATTACGTGCAGGTATATGACGGAGGCGATCAGTGGAAAACACCGCATAATACCAAAAATACTGCGCATTATCATGATTCGTCGGTGGTGTCTACAGCCAACACCAGCGTGCTGCATGTTCGTTCTATCAAACTGATGGGTCTGTTGCCTACATCTAGGTTTCATCGCCCATTATTGAAGAAGTCCCCAGACACACCATAGACTCTCGTATCTGCCCGGTCATTGGTCGAAGATCCACGGCGAGCATCTCTCCGAGTTTCATCCAGTAATGAAAATAACACAAACTAATTAATTGATTGATTATTGCTAAAAACCCGGTTAAGTAGTCAGCCTCAGATAAAGATCGGTTAAGCGGATAATGCAAGTGGACTATTCTCATTGAGGATTATAGATACGTGGGGCCTCTCTCGTAAACCACTTAACCCCTGGCGTTTTAAGCATTTTTAACCCACGCCCACAAAATCCCTTCGGACAAACGCTCCTCTAACGAGATCAATCAGCGAAACATTGGATTTTGACAGTATGTTCTCCCCCGCTGTGCACGTGAGAAGATCATGTTTTTACTTCATGCTGCAAAGCATTTCCGAGGGGACGCTTATCAACAGTTTTGCCTTAAAAAATTATCCCAGTAACACGCTGTTCAATTTTCATCTACAGGCCCCAAAGCAGTATCGTTCCCAGCTCAGTGTCGCCAAATTCATCATGGTTTGTAGTTATATTGTTTTGATATTTATTTACCTGTTAACTTGATTAATTGAAGGGAAATGGTTAGGAAACGTGGCAAAGCTCTTTGTTGTTTATTTTTTGTTCGCTGTTTTGGGGGCTGACCCAGCACAAAACCTGACAAAATCCAAAAGATGGTTTACGTGTGCTCATAAACACTAATAGATAAAAAGCATTTGTAATTCATGGCCATAGTCGATGAGCATAAAACAAAAGATGTGCAGGGTCAACGGGCCTTCCCTTACATAAATCTGAGTGCCGTCTGTATCCTTCTTTATGTTATAGCGGCCTTCCTAAACCATTTACTTCTCTATCAACTATGCCTTTCATGATTATCAATATTAAAAGTTAAAACGTAATTTTTTCCCAAATTGTAAGTGATCGTGGAAAGATGTGCCTTTTTCGTACTCACATGGAAATAATTAGTTCAGTTATTTCGGCAAAAGAGCCTTGAGCAATTGCTTTGTGACTTGTTCTTTTCTGTAAAACTACACCAAATTGCCTTCGATTTTGTTTCGCGACCTAATAGAGACAATAGACAACTTATTGAATGATGCATTGTTGTATCCACTTTGAAATATTGTCTCAGTTAAGGAATACACATTGACAGATTGTAGAAGTGGACCTAACCGAGCCCCGGTACCAGGGTAACATAAACATGAATATTCTAGACGCTGCTTTCGAATAATTTCCCTTTACCTCCATTGCCTGATTTCAAACCGTGAAGGACTTAGGTACCGAAGTCTGTTTAAATTATGGGGATTAGCCAACTATTTATCCCAGAACAGTCCATAAAGTGCAGTACCAAAGCATTAACAAAATCCCAGTGTTGGTGTTAATTAGGCTAGTTTTTGACTGAGATACATCCATTTGAAAATGTCAAAATTTACAGAGAGACATGGAAAAGCGTGGGAAAGCGTCCGGATGGCTCGTTGTGCTCGTTCTTGACTATGTGGATAAAAAGTTGCTTTCTCCCATAATTTAATAGACTCGTAACCTAGATCCTTCACGGTTGAAATCAGGCACATTCCATTGGGAAGCAGGATTGTTGGACGTCGTGATTAGAAATACTTTTGTGTATTTTCGTTTCCTTTTTGCTTTCTTTGTTACTCTTAACATAATCTATTTCCATAGTGTATTATTTTATCGCGGGAAGGATCCAAGCATTCGGATTGGTTTCTATCTTGGTCGGTCCATTTAAGCCTTATATGGCGTCGGATCAATATCAGTTATCATGGTAACTGCCGCACCTACCCCTCCCCCCCGTACACCAACAGAACACTCAACTTATTAACTTATTAGTTTAATGTCTTTTCCGCTAACGCAGCGCAACGGAGTCGAGGGTTGGCTGGAAATGCAAGGGACAAGGCACCAGTGGAGTGGCCCCGAAGCGAAGGCGGGACCCGACTGAGGATCGATGCTTGGACGGTTGCTATGGAAACCGACGCTAAAGCGAGGCCCTTTGCATGAGTCACACTGGCTAAGGCCAGTGGAGAAGGGGAAAGGGGAAGGCAGGGAGACGAAGGACTAGGGGAAATGAAAAGGGGGGTGGGAACGACTAAACAAACAACTTGCACGGAGCAAGCTGCAAACGGCACACGTCAGCATGACAGCGGCGCGCGAAGGCTGATCCTGGCGGGCGAGCGAGGCTACGCCGGACCGAGGCTTAGGCTGCGCTCCCATACATTAACTTCTGTCAATCAAAGATAGACACCAATTAATGTCTGTTCCGCTACGCAGCGAAACGGAGTCGAGGTTTGGCTGGAATGCAAAGGGACAAGGCACCAGTGGAGTGCCCCCAAGCGAAGGCGGGGAGCCCGACTGAGGGATCGATGCTTGGACGGTTGCTATGGAAACCGACGCCAAACGGACGAGCTGAAAGCGAGGAAGGCTCCAAGCAGCGCGAGGGGTAAAGAACGTGGTGCCTGACACTTTGCACTCCCGACGAATAACGAGTGGGTAAGCGGAAAATTTAGCGGACGCGAAGATAACTGGTAATGACTGTAAATGTAAGTCGAAAGGACACGACAGCGCGACTATGGCGACGAGAGTAACTGCAGGTTGCCTAGCGAAGAGTACTAGGGAGCACGTAAACGCGGGAAGGCTGGCGCGGGACAGAGCAAGTGGCCGGCGCGTGGAAGGAGGAGCCCAGAACTTCTTGTGCCGGAAGTTCGGTCTCGGAGGGGTCCTTGAAGGCGAGCAGCACTGGCAGACGGATAGAGTAGCTGTGAGGAGATGCCTGTTGAGTCGAAGCCAAAACAAGGCCGTCCAGGAGGCACGTTCAGGACTAGCATAGCCTTGACAGATTTGGGCGGGGTTCAATGAAGAGCGAACGAGCGCCATGAGGATTCTGAGTGACCGAATTCGTGGCGGATGGAGGGAGACTTTCGGAAACCTGGGCCTGTCTGATACCGCACGGAAGCACGTACACACGGCGAGGGGTGGTGACCAGCGGGTTACTCTGACCCAAGTCAGTAGAAACAAACAAGGCAGTATAAACGAACGGCACACACGTAGTTGTTTCCGGTGCGATAGGATACTGACGAGACCAGGTGTCCCATGAATATTTGCAGCGTTAACTCAGAACGGGAAGCGATAGGTGTGGAGAAAGCCATGTGTATCAAAACAACTCGGTAAAGCGGCATTGCAGAGGGATAGTGGAGAGAGCCAGACTGATAGAAAGAAGCGATTCACGCGGTGATGGTGACGGTGATGCTGACGGTGAGTTGAATTCCTCTTGCAGACAGTATTGGAGAAGCCAGTGTGCAGGGCTGGGAAACTTACGGCACGTCCTCACTGGTGAACAAGAAAGGACAGAGCCCCAGCGTCGTTGGCTGAGGCGAATGAAAACGTGACTTTGAATACGTAGAGCGACGGAACTCGGTTTAAAAACGGCAGCCTGGGTACGTAGACCACATTCGCGGAGTGAGGAGAGAGTCCAGTGTGACGTGTTTGATGGACCAGGAGGGGATGAGATTTTGTAGCGCGGAAAAAAAAGGCTTCGGCCGGAGCGTGGGTGATAAGAAGGAAAGCGTGCGGATCAGCTCCATGTCTAGGAAGGAGAAAGAACTGTGCTGAGGCCTTCCACGTTCACCACGGCCAACGGAAATCCCCAGCTGGAGGCAGACGACACGACAGAGCTGAGAGTGTTGAGACTCCCTGGTGTTTAGCGCACCGGCTGCGTGCTAGACATCCAGATAGCGACGGGGTGGAGAACGTCTGGAACGATGAGGAACAAACGACTGAAGGCGTGGTAACGACGGTCGGTCAGCGGACATGCTCGACTGGGGCGAGTGAGGGTGGGAACGAGAGCGGCGGTGGGTCGGATGCCAGGGCTGTGGAGGGCGCCGGAGTTACGGTAAAACTGCTATAATTAGAAGTGTACCGAGCGTAAACTCAAGGACGACCCGGATCGATGTAAGGCTGATTTCCCCATAACCTGCCTGTCGTGGAAGAGATCGTGGGGGGGGGGGGGGAGTACCGAAATCCGCGATAGGCGAGGCGAAAGTCGATTGCCGCGAACGGAGTCCCGTGGTACTACCTCGCGTGTAAAATTGATTGCGTCGGCACGCTCGTGGAAAAATAGAGCGACGGGGTCACCATGAATACCGTCCTTGTCCCGCTATGGATGCAACGAGTCCGCGATCGACCGAGACTTCCCGCGACGGCCGCCATTAGAAAGACGCTAAAGTGGTTAAGGTCCAACGGGCTGGCAAAAGGGGCTAGGGGAGGAGCCAAGGGACCGGTGAATCCAGAGCAGAAGATATCCTGGCGAGAAACGGCTAAACTAAACGATGCGGCGCGGTGACGTAGCCTGGGGACCAGTTATGCGACAGGGTTGGAGACCAACTGTGAAACCTTGCTCGAAACGAGAGAGGATATACGGACAGAAGGCGGGGGAAGAGCGAAGGTTGAGACTGCTGCTATCCTAGGCAGCAGTGGCGCCGTAGGTGGCCCAGTGTAATGTGAGAGGAATGCGGCTTGAAGTTCGGGAAAGGTGAGGACGGGCGACAACAGACGAAGAAAAAGCACGCAGAGAAGTGGAAATGCCGATGAGAACGAGGAAAGTGAAACGATAGGAGGGCGACTGAAGACGAAAGGACAGTCGACAAGGCCCACCTGGGGGTGGGCGAGAGCGGGAACGGTGGAGGCGTGGGTCAAGCGAGTAAAGCACGTCGGGAACGAGGAAGAAGCCTCTGAGAGCGCGAGTAACGACGCCGTCGTTGCGTCGTTAGGACGGTGAGTCGGCGGATACGCCCGCGTAGGGGCGAGAGAGAGCGACTCTCCGAAAGAGAACGGAAAAAAGTCCTGATGAGGAACGGCTCAACAAAAAACTACGGTTAAGTGCAGCGGACTTCGTTTTGGTGACGTAGCCTGGAGACCAGTTACGCGAGAGGGTTGGAAACCAACGGTGAAACCTCGCTCGAGAACGATAGAGGAGATACGGACAGACGGCAGGGGTGGGATGATCGGTGAAACTGCTGCCGGTGTTGGTAGCTGCGGCGCCGTAGGTGGCCCAGTGTGAGAGAAATGTGGCTGGAAGTTCGGGGAAGATGAGGACTGACGACAAGAGACGAAGAAAGAAAACCACGCAGAGAAGTGGAAATGCCAATGAAAACGATGGAAGTGAAACGACAGAAGAGCGAGTGAAGACGAAGGGACAGTGGACAAGCCCTTTGAAGGGGGTGCGCGAGAGCGGGAATGGTGGAGGAGGAACCTCTGGGGCCGCGAGTAGCGACGCCGTCGTTGCGTCGTTAGGACGGACGGTCGGCGGACACGCCAGCGTATACGTAGGGGCGAGCGAGAGCGACTCTCCAGAGCAGACGAAGAAAATATCCTGGCAAGGAACGGCTCAAAAAAACTACGGTTAAGTGCGGCGAAGTTCGTCTTGGTGACGTAGCCTGAAGACCAGTTCCGCAGGAGGGTTGGAAACAACGGTCAGAAGACGGTAGAGGGGTGATCTTTGAGACTGCCGCTGGTGTTGGTAGCTGTGGCTCCGTAGGTGGCCCGATGTGAGAGGAATGTGGCTTGAAGTGGCTTGAAGAAAAGCGACTGAAGACGAACGGACAGTGGTTACGCCCACTTGGGAGTGCGCGAGAGCGGGAATGATGGAGGCGCGGGTCAAGCGAGTAAAGGACGTCGGGAACGAGGAGGAAGCCTCTGAGGGAGCGAGTAACGACGCGGTCGTTGCGTCCCTAAGACGGTCGGTGGGCGGACACACCCGCATAGGGGCGAGCGAGAGCGACTCTCTAGAGCAGAAAAAGAAATATCGTGGCGAGAAACGGCTCAACAAAAACTACTGTTATTTCTGACGGACTTCGTTTTGGTGACGTAGCCTGGAGACCAGTTATGCAAGAGGGCTAGAAGCCAACAGTGAAGCGTCGCTCGGGACGAGAGAGGATATACGCCAATAGGCGGGGGAGGGTGATTGATGAAACTGCTGCTGGTGTTGGTAGCTGTGGCGCGGTAGGTGGCCCGGTGTGAGGCTTGAAGCTCGGGAAAGTGGACGGTGGACACGCCCTCTCGGGGGTGCGCGAGAGCGGAAAGCGGCGGAGGCGTGGGTCAAGCGAGTAAAGCACGTCGGGAACGAGAAGGAAACCTCTGAGGGGGGGCGACTAACGACGCCGTCGTTGCGTCGTTAGGACGGTCGGTCGGCGGACACGCCCGCGTAGGGGCGAGCGAGGGCGAGAACGTAAGCGACAGCGAGTCCAGCACGTCGAGGGCGCGAGTAACGATGCCGTCGTTGCGTCGTTGGGACGGTCGGTCGGCGGACACGCCCGCGTAGGGGCGAGCGAGAACGAGAGCGTGAGCGACAGCGAGTGGAGCACGTCGGGGGAAAGATGTACGGACTGTAAAAACCGCTCGGGCAAAGTAAGACTGACAGCACTTTATTGATACACGGTTATTCTGAACGGTCAGTTATGAACATTCTGTGAACGACAGATTAGCGTCTCGTCTACGTCCAGGGGCGACGGGGGCACGGCAGGGTTTTTCCAGCGGCAGAACAGAGTTGGTTTATAGCGTCAGAATGTTCCCTTGAAAGGACGTAAACGGGGTCGGACGGTTTCTGCAATATAGATCTATACACAGCTAAAACACTGTACTGTGTGGATGACACCATTTTTCTTTTTGTAGGAACAGCGACGGCGATGTAATAGTAATGACCGCTTGTGCGACGACTGCAGGGGTGGAGGTGGTGGAACAGACGAGGAGCAGGGAACGAAGGCCGACCAGGCGAATGGGGCCTCCTGCGTAGCGCAAACAGGACGGATCAACTTCGGAAAACGCATTGACTTACCTATAAACAGAGGAGGCGACTGAGGAATCTGCAGAGTGAGTGGAACTACGACAGCTCGCCGCGAACGAATTACACCTACATGAATATGGCGCCAACGAGGCCCCGACTGTGGATGCCTGACGACTTTGGACTGTGGCCAGGGATGTCTGCAGGCCTAAGTGAACAGGTTGGGAAGCTGAAGAAGAGCTGGCGAGCGTCGAACCAGAGGAGACGATCGAGAATGACTGCAATGTCGCGTACGAAGGTACACAAAGAACTGTGGAGCAATTGTGCGGACAATTACGGGACTGACAGAGGCAGAAGTCGGCGGATACGCAGTATTGTATTCTTGAGACCTGGTTCGACTGCTTGGAGACGTGCTGGGCGGACAGGCGAGAGTAAAAACAGCGAAGAAAAACGACTAAACAAACAACTTGCACGGAGCAAACTGCAAACGGCGCACGTCAGCATGACAACGGCGCGCGAAGGCCGATCCTGGCGGGCGAGCGAGGCAAGCTAGACCGAGGCTTAGGCTGCGCTCCCATACATTAACTTCTGTCAATCAAAGATAGACACCAAGGGATGAAACTTCTCACTTTTTTCGTCGCATGTCTCTGCCGGTTGGGGGGAACGGAAGTAAGATGTGAAGAAGAGACCGGAAGTCAAAATGTGGATTATAAATCGTTTATTAAAAAAACAACACCTAGCAGTCCGAAGACTGAATTACGTGTATAATGTACAAGAACAAGATTTATAATGAAAACAGTTATAAAGAACAATAATAATACAAGTATACAAATCAAACAAAATCATATCACTTTCTTGGGATAATCTTGTATCAAGAAAATATACATACATAAATTGATGTTGCAAATGTTTTGAAAAATAATTCAGCTGTAGAATATGTAGGAATCAACATTGAGTCGACAGTCGTGCTTGTTACATAAACCGTTTTGGTCTTACGCTCAGAAATTTGCTCTGAGAAAGGACTTCCCACTACCATCGACGGTAGTAGCCAGTCTTTTTACTATCCATGCCACTACCGGCAGCCCAGCAACTAAAGGTATTGTGGCCAGCCAAACGAAATCCAGCACTTTCTTTTGACAGTGAGTCAAACCGCTAGAGGCAAACAAACGGCGACATAATTTTTAACCTGATCTGAATCGCAGGACCGAAAAAGTCGTCAAATAACGAAAACCTCGCCGTCTCAAATCACAAAATTACCTTACAGTTTATTGACATTGGCAAAATCTTCTCCTGCCTCATGTTGTCAGGAAGAAGAAATTTCTTAACAGAACAGCCGTGAAATTCCTGAATTTTCCCAAATTAAAAGTTGTTGAACTCTTCCCGCCACTGTGGCGTCATGAATCGGATCTGGCCTTGGCCTTGGCCCTGGCCTTGTGGCAGCATTCTATTTCCGGAATACAATCACCAAACTTCCGGTATAAAAAACTGACCAATCAGAGCAAGCGACACTATCACTTCCACTTCGAATCTGTCAATCAACTTGTAGTATTTCTGACTTCCGTGGTCTCCAAATGGTGGAGACATAGCGCGAAAGCGGGTAGTTTAAAACAACGCCAAAATATCAAATACCCGCTGGGTGTTTGGGCTAGATGAGATTAGATATATTTACCTGTATTTAGCCTAATCCTTCTACTTCTCACAGAGCAATTTTCGGTAAATTACGATGTAAAGTTCCCCTCGAAGTACTGCGAAATTCGAAACACTGTGATTAAGTTACATCCCTTGTCACTTTATTAGATCTCCGAGCAGGCTCCAAGCGATTTCCGTAATCTCGGTTCCAGACCTCGCACTAGCAGACCACGCAATTTACCGCGCGCGGGTATGGCGGCCTCAAAACACACAACGAGCGTGATTTTTTATAAACTCATTTAGGCCCCGTTTACACGGGTCCGGACAAATCTTTGCACGGACAAAAACTTGCACGGTTCCACCTTGCGTTTACACGGGACCGGCGGAACTGGACGAATTTTTGAACGGCTAAGTGTGCAAGTTTGGGTCGACCTGCAAAAAGCAGGGCAACTTTTTGACCGGCACGGTTCCATATTTGTACGGACTCGTGTAAACACCCGAACCGTGCAACTTTTTGCTCACATAGCGCGGTTATGGCCTGGAATCAAGTGCCGCAGCTGGTCTAAAATTTGCACGGATCCGTGTAAACACCACTGCAACAGAATTTGCCCGGATCCATGTAAACAGGCGATCCAGGAACATTCGTCCGTGCAAAAATTTGTCCGGACCCGTGTAAACGGGGCCTTAGAAAACAGTCCCAAGAAAGCACGCGCGCTGATTGGTTAAAAATCATGTTTGTATAACTCGATGGAGACACAGAACTAGAGCGCGCTGTGACGTAGTGATGGCGCGAGCAAAGAGAATTT
>JAHPZR010019407.1:35000-56273 GCA_019787425.1 Platygyra sinensis
TCCTCCAACAAATCGAGTACGAGAAAACAAGCTGCGGCCCTCTTTCGTCACGAAAAATTCACACTTTTACAAGTTTGTCTTATGGGACGCCATTTAGTGTTTACGCGAAATATTTACGCGGAAAGAGCTTGGAACTCGCTGCTCTCGTGACTTTGCTTACGTGACTGCCAGTGAACTATCCTCAACTATCACGAACTTCTTTCGCCCTTTGACTATGAGAATGATAGTTGGTGATAGTTAAACAATAGAGTGTTTCTGTTGAGGAAATATCAGCTGTTATAATCCATCAAATCTTTTCGCTCGCGCGCGATTGGTCTAAACACTTCACGTGACTGAATATCCCCCAGCTAAAATTGGGGGATATCCGAGAATATCCCCAATTTTCAAAACTGCGCGCGTTGCGTTAAAAGATTTGAAGGATAATAAACACGATAGTCTCCATTTGGGGCGAAAATATGCTCGGATATTTGTCCTTGGACATTATCTGTTTCTCGAAGCTCACAGTTTTCCTCGAGCTAAGCTCTCGGAAAACTGTTCGCTTCTCAGACCAGATAATTATCCTAGCATATTCTCGCGCCAAATGGAGACTATTGTTTATATAGTTGCCCCGCGGAAATTTGATGTTCTTAAAAAAAATATTTGCCCCAGAAGCGAAGCTTCGAGGGCAAATATGCTAGTTTTAAGAACATGAAATTTCCAACGGGCAACTATATGTACTATCAGACCGATAGTTTCCGAGACATAAACACTCTATTGTCTTAATTGTTCACCACTAAATTTCACCGTAGCGGCATGCCTCAAACTGAAAACGACAAGAATTTATTTATCAATTTCCAACCGCTATGGAGAGCTTAGGTGTTTCGTATTTTTCGATGTATCCTCTTCAGATGTGTTGATATGTTGGTGATACTATGACTACGCCCGCGTTGCATGCCTACATTTCTGTAATCAACCATGACTCTTTGCGATCGTAGTTCGACCATGTGCTCGATGTAAGATGGTGACTACTGTTTATTAATTAAACCTTTAATATGTTTCACTCCTCGCCTCTTAATTCTCCGCCTTTTTACGAGACAATCAAGATGATATTACATCTATACATGTATAAACAATTATATTAATAATAATAATAATAATAATAATAATAATAATAATAATAATAATAATAATAATAATAATAATAAGAGAGATGGCAAGGAAAGCTGGTAACGGAAAGAGAAAGAGACGAGGAGCTAAGTGCTGAGCGGTGCTTCTGGTGGCTGAGCGACTGGCGAGTCTGCCCAACACACACCATCGCGGGCATGTTTGAGCTGTACGAACAACTATTACCCACACGGTTGTACACCATCCATAAGACACGTGTGAGTGATAGTAGTGATTCGGCATGTAGGCTGTGCGGTACAGCGCCAGAGGGCATGGCCCACATTTTATCTGCCTGCCCCGCGCTTGCGCAAACCAAGTACCTTGCAAGACATGACGCTGTCTTGAAGGTCCTGTTCTTCGAGATCATCTTTGACTTGGGTCTGATAGACTCTGTGCCCCCATGGTATTCTCCCATCAAGCCACAGTCTGTCTATGAAACTGCAGAGGTACAGGCGTATTGGGACGTTCCGGTATATGGAGAGTACCAAGAGCTCAAAGCAAATAGAGTGGACGCTAGGATCGTTAACAACAGAGATAAGCAAGTGATAGCCTTGGAGATGAGTTGCCCCTGGGTGAGCAACCGTGATAAGAAAACATCTGAGAAGACCATTAAGTATGGGCCACTCAGATGGGAATTGAAACAGAGATACCCAGGGTACGAGATCAATCAGTGCAATATCATCCTAGATGTACTCGGGGGATGGTCCAAGGACTTGGATGACACCCTACAGAAGCTAGTAGGCAGCAAAGCTAAAGGCGTGCTCAAGAGGATGCAGAAGGCGTGTCTCTCAGGAACTCTAAATATTGCTCGCACTTTTAAAGTGATAACTCGTAGGCGAACTCTGATAAGAAGGACAATCTCATACATATATACACTAACAGTTTTAATAGGTTTATAATGATCATTCCAGTTTTTTAGCGGTAATTTTAGATTGTTTCTATTTTATTCACTGATTAGCTCATGAGCTACGCTGCAGCGCCTTGTGTTGCTTTTATTGTATATGGCATACAGACGTTTTTTACTGCAATCATAATAATAACAATAACAATAACAATAACAATAACAATAACAATAATAATAATAATAATAATAATAATAATAAAACTACTTATATAGCGCTTATCCAGTCCTGTTCTAAGCGCTTTACAAAAATATTAAAATATTACATCTTAAAATAGTATTTAAAGTAAGTCTTAAGTTGACGTTAACAAAGATTTAAGGTGGCCGAACACAGTTTCGCGCGTACTTTTGCTGAGGCAATATTTAGCACGTGCACAAGGATTTCAAAGAACAAACATGCTGTCGACAGTAGAGCGACTTTTTTATTTACTCAACACCCGCACTATCTGTGTTATTTTTCTCTATAATTGAACACAGTTTATTGATGGCTTTAGTCTTTTATTACAAAGATATGTTAGAAAAGGTAACGATGCAAAGAACCCAGCAATTTTCAGCTTTTGTTTGATACCGAAAGAACCCACTTAAATGTAACGCATGTGCAGTTGCTCGAAAAATTGAGACCGATTGCTTTACTGAGCAGAAACATGCCGATTTCTAACGATCCACTCGTTAGAATTTCAAGAAATTTGGCAGAAAAATAGATCAGAGACCACGTGAATGATCTATCAAAAAAATCTGAATTTTGACACCGGGAATTTTTAACAATAGAGAAAACGATTAACGGCGAATTACGAAAATCGCCTATGTCAAAATGTTATTTGAACCGTGTTGACAGAAGGGATTTAATGTCAATTCTTTGTGTGCAAACTATGAAAACAATCTAACGACTGGATTTTTTTAGATAAACAAAAACCATTATAGCGCGTTTTCACATGACGTCACAAATTTCGCGGGAAATTTGAGTCGCCATGTTGGTAGGCATTTATAGATTATGCTAGCAAAAGTGGCATATTATGCTAGTAGCATTGCTTTTTTTTTGGCCAAATTATGCTGACATTATGCTCTTTTTTCCAAATTATGCCACCGTTTTTTTAAATTATGCTCTTTCAAAAAATGCAAATAAGTCCAAAATATTCTCTGAGAGCCCTGCAAATGCAAGTTTACGTTCGGATCAGGCATGGCCGACGCCATATTGTAGCCTTGCCTAATGAGAGGTACTGGGATCAACATGGCTAAAATGTGACTTCCGGTTTCGGTGCCTCAGACCCGGGCTCAGTGCTTCACAGTGAACTACAAATGCTACTAGTTTAACTACAACTTTAAATATCGATTAAGGTCACCAAGTGCTTGGGACTAGAGACAAAAAATTATCAAATAATAGCATCAAAAATGATCTGATAATTATCAAAATGCGGAAATTATGCTAGCATTGCTACTTGGCAGAAATTATGCCAGTTTGCTCGAATTATGCCAAAAATTATGCTAGCATAATCTATAAATGCCTACATGTTGGTGTTCCATAGTTTCCAAGATGGCGGCAAATTCCCTGAGCGATTATGCGAACAACTTTGATCCCCACGTGAAAAAACGTTACTATGAAAACAGTCCGGGATCGTTACCATTTTTGATAACCTCGACCAAAATAAACCATAAACCAATCGTTTCACAAGTTTTCGTTCGCGTGACGTTATTGGTAGCAACAGTGTATAATTCAATATGCCGGTCGACGGGGCGCTGCGATGAAAGGAGCTACTCACAACATCACAATGCAGCTTCATTGAATTAAATTTATGTTTATCTTCATAATAGGTTATGGGATTATGGAATAAAAACAGAAATGTATGGAAGAAAACTGTCTTCGTCCAAAGTTAGTGCGAATTTAATTTCCAGATAGACACCGTGTGATATTTGTTCCGCGAGTAAAATGGCACAGCGAAGGTAGACAACAAATATTCTGTTCACAAAAGCGTTGTTTATTGACACTAATATGATAAATTATAGCGTCTATTTTCACTCAGGCTTCATTTTCTTGGTAGCTGGCGAAGCTGCTTATTCAACAGTCTGTATTAAATATAAACGAAAAAGTGACAGTAAATACAAGCGGAGAGCTGTAACTTAATTTCGTTTAGTTTGCGAGATGACAAACAGTATAACTTGTAACAGTTAATTAAACAGCCGGACTCGGCGTTGTAACACGTAAAATGCAAGTAGCTAACATGTTCACGGAATATTTGTTCCTCCGGAGCTAACATTTAGAGAGCTTAAAACATATCTGGCAGTACAAACGAGCCGAGAGAGAAAAAACCTGGCAAAAACAGAGGTGTCAAACTCTACAAATTTCACGCGGATTGTAGCGGAAGCCAACCTGACATATGACCTATGTCCTTCCAAAACAACAGGTTTTTGCTTAGCGAAATATTCAAAGATCCCCAGATCGTACCATACAAAAGAGGCAGATCCTTAGAGATATGCTAGTTCGAGCAAAACTTCCTAAAGCGGCTATTACGCGCGGAGAGGAGTTGCGTAGGCCTGTTACCCTATTGTTGTCACTCGCTGAATCCAATAATAAGCTTCATTAAATAATGACTGGTGTGCCAGAAAACTGACCTAGTTTGGCCGGCATTTCTTGAAAATATTTCAGGACCACGAATGTGTGGACATTGAATCTTGGACTCAAAAATATAGGCAACTTACCTTTTAATGCATTTGCCGATTGACCGTCTCAGGCGATAAAAATACCCCACGTAAGTCAGGTAAACATTAGGCGGGGATGAAGAAAATCGTTGTCCTCTTCAATGTCGATACCATGTCGTTCGAATTCAAGCTTGAATTTTTCTTTAGGTCTTGCAGAAGTCTTTTTCGAAGACGCAGTCTTGCCACAAAATCGACATAAATTTGCTGTTTTGATTCTATGGGTACCAGCATCCGCCATCTCAATACCTAGGAACACATCAATATGGACGCCGTTACGAACAGCACATCGCAAATCAAATTAGCCCCGTGCACTTTTTTCACAGATCGTGCACAACACTCAAAACAGATTAAATCCCAACTATATAGCGTGAAGATTAACAACATATTTTTTGTGATTGTCGCAAAAATCTGCAAGCAACTTAAATCTAATGACAAAATGAAAAACATACCTGATCTGTATGCAAATTTGCAAGCGCTGTTACACTTTACGAGGAGCATTTTACATCGTTTACGCTGGTCTTCAGCCGCCATCTTCAAAACACGCGAGGCTCTCTTGGTACTTATCGAATAGAATTATGAGTAAATTACCCGAGCATAATCGAACAAATAACGAGTAGTGAAGTGAATACGAAAATTCCCGATTGTTGAAATGGCCGCCATTATATGACGTCACATGGTTATCAAAAATGATAACGATCCCGGACTGGAAAAGATTTCTTGTGTTGGTATCGACCCTATTTTAATTTCAGACAAAGCGTACGATCCAGACTGTTTGCCACTGGACGAATCCATGGATTTCCGGCTATCAATTCTAGTGCTTGAGACAAGCTCCTACGGCAAGGATAAAAGCTTTTCGGAGTTTGTAAGCGAATAATCAGCTCGTTTAAGGCTTTGTGAGCTGCGTGAATGGGCAAAAAAGGAAACAACTGCGTCGTTCTCGAAAACGTGCGGAGGCATTCACAGAGAATGAACGATCTGTGTGTTACATTGTAGATTATAACCGAGGAAAATGGTAGCGCTCTCTTCGCACACTGCCGGTGTTGGATGTATGGCAGGACAAGGAGAGTGCTGCACGCATATCGCCAGCGTTCTCTTCTACATTGAAGCATGGAATCGTGTGAACGAAAAGCTATCATGTACCAGGTGAAATGTAGTTGGTTGATGCCAACGGCCGTCAAAGAAGTTCCCTATGCGCTCGTTTCAGATATTGATTTTAGATCGACAAAGAAACTAAAGCAAAATCTAAATCAAACTATCAACGGTTTGACACCAAGCGAAGGAATTGCAAGACGCGGGGTGGCGGCGAAAGTTTCAATTCCTGTGTCAGACGAGACCGATTTAAGCAGTAGTAGTAAAGTAAGTAAGTAAAGTAATAACTTTATTTAGGTGTCAAAAACCTTGTAGCCTGGGTGATACCCAGTAAACTTTATTTCAACTCGGATTGAAGAGTAGCGCGTAAGGACTAATATCTCCGAGAAGTAAATAACAATAAAAATATATGTACAATTTTTATACTGAACTGAATTCTTACAAAGCCTGTGTCTCTGAGCTTGATTCATCGCTTTTTCTGAAACTTTTGTTTCACAGAGCAGAAACATACAAACCATTTTACAATTTATTTGACAAGAAGTACTTAGACTTAAAGTATCATGATCTGTTCGAGGCATGTTAAAATAAAAATCAAGTTTAGCTATACAGCTACGGAACACGGTTGTAAACATGAGTGTGTTGCAATCAAAGCATGCGAGAAGGTCATGAAGGAAAAGCACACCAACTTTTATGCTTAGCCTAAAATTTGTGGTACATTTATTAATCAAAAATATCCCTGGTTGCACGTTACACCTGACTTTCTTTGTTATTTTACTTTATGTGATTGCTGTGGTGAGGGGTATGGGAAGGTAAAGGGCCCCTAATGTTTGAAAGCTACCCTGACAAGTCCAACTTATGTTTGAAGTCAGAAAAGTTAGCTGCAAGTCTTAAAAGAGAATATGCATACTATCATCATGCTCAGTCACAACAACAAATATTCATTACTGCATACCTTACTTGTGTTTTCAGAATCCTTGCCTTCAATTAAGTTCTGTATTTCTTCCACTGATAATCTAGAAAAGCATTTTTTTTTTTTTAACCTCACTGGGTTCCATTATCAATCATCTCTGGTTGCAACTGAAAACTGGCAGGGGAGGTCCGTCCCCGTCAATGACACTGATGTGAGCACATGCTGAAGACCATGCTATTTTTAAGTCAGTCATTCACTGATCATGTGCTGTTGTATTCAGCATGCAGGCAATAATAATAATTATTGCACAATTGTATCCCAATCGGGATACATTTGAATTTGATCAGGGGCACGTGAACAAGAATCAATCAATCAAAGAGCTTATTTTGTTGAGTGAGAGTCTAGCTATATAACAAAATGTGTTGATGCTCCAGCTAGAGCTGAACACTGGAATCTTTCCAGAGTTCAGCGCTTCCCATTCTGTATTATGTATGCATACTCATAAGTAAAGAATTCGCCATTGCAATTACTAAAAATGTAAATTTCTTGATTACCTGCGACCACACAAACATACTGAAGTTAGAGGGCTATTCTCTGAAGCGTCAAAATAACAACTATTTTTTTAGTAACTTCTATTTATTTCTGGCTTACTGAAAAGCTTGATATAAATAATAAATGATTAGAGTTGTGAGACGTTTGATGTTGCTCACAGCATTATCAAGGTAAAAGTGAAAGTTTAAACGCGGTGTGAATGCAAGTTAGTGGAACTAGTTGAATAGACAATTTATTTGCTTTTGATCTTGTGAACTCATGCACAAAATTTCACGCGGTAGAGACAGTTGCACGTTCAAAGTTTGCTTGAGATCTTGAGTAATTGAAATTTCGTGGATAAGACAATTCAATTTGGCTTTCGGCACTGCTTAAATACTGCAAAGTTTTAAATTAACGCCGGTTTGGAGATCCTGTGCATACACACACACTCTATTAAACAGAAAATTCCAATTGACAAATTCAATATTTGTACCTTGTTATATTGTGTTCTTACATTGTAGCCACTTCTGGGGAAGAAGGCAGGAAATCTCTGATGAGAGAAATTGAGCTGGGAAAACTTCTTGGAGAAAAACCTCAGCCAAACATTATTGAGTTTATTGGCTGTGTTACAACCCAAGGTAAAAATTGCAATTGTGGAAATTGCTTCATGTATGACTTGAGATGAAATGTCCTATAGGTTTATGTAGAGCGAATGATGTGAAAAGAAATACAAATGAAATTAAATTGTGATCATCTCAGTTATTACAGTTTAAGCCAAAGCCTTCTTAACCCCTGGGAGAAAACATTGTCAATGTTGATAATGTTCCTCATTTTCTAACAACACAAAACCAGTGTTCAAAAAGACAACACAGTGACATGCCAGAGTTCCAGATCTGGACCACTGAATCCCGTGTCCAGTATAGTAATTATTAGCGTTCCACGTCTTTGAAATGTCCCAAAAAATTTAATACACCTTAAAAAGTGAGTTGACTGTAGATTATTATTCTTGATCATGCTCTCATGCACTTAGTTCATCCAATGATGATCATGGAGTACTTGGCATGTGGTGACTTGCTGGGTTATCTGAGGAAAAGCCGTGGAATTCATGACAAGTATCATCGTGGACAAGGGAGTGTTCCAGAGCTGGAAATATATGACCTAGTGTTGTTTGCCAAACAAATTGCTGCTGGTATGGTGTTTCTTGGATCCAGAGGGGTAAGTAAACATCTCACAGAAATCAAACTGCAACAGAATTATACAGGCTGAGTCCACATTTGAACAAACTCTACATCTCTAACTGGTGACTACAGTGTAGTATGTTGGTGTATTGTGATTTTTTAAGCATATATTCGTTGACAAGTTTCCTATGGTACATAGTGGAAGGCTAACAAATAGACTCTTTGCTGCTGTGCAACTCTTCCTTAACTGATGAAGGTGATGTCAACATGTGGTAAGAACAAAAAAAGTAGCAGAAGAGAAACAAAAACAGGTGTTAATGACGTCATCTATACGTTTGTCCTAATTGATTATACATAAGAACCAAAATCCGAGAATACTTTGACTTGTTATATAATCTGTGTTTGAGCCTGTTGACCAATCAGTTTGGCGGTTATCACCAGTTTTTGTACCATAAAGGGTCTAGGAGCATTCCCAATCCCCCTGGATTTTGTTTTAAATTTACTTTCATGTTTGTTTACATTTAACAATACTTATGCTGTGGCGTTACACTAATAAAATAAAATGAAAAGCTAGATACACTATTAACAAAACAGCACAGCTACTTAGCACTACTTACAGTACAAGACAGCTTCTTTACCCAGCTTACCTTACAGTAATGATTTCTAACAATTTTTTTGAAGGAAATGTTGCATTCGTAACAGCAATATATATACATTTTTAAATAGCATATCCTGTAATTATTTAACAATTAATCTAGCAATATATCATTTCATATCCTTTCATTAATTTACACCTTTTGAGAGTGTTTAACAGGACGGAAAATGCGAAGAAGCATCATAAGAGAATACCATTAACGTTATTTTCTTTTGTAATGAATTCAACCCAAACAAGATTCCTCTCATTTACCTTGTGATAAGGTAGATAATAGTTAGCAAATAATAAACAGAAATTCAGTTTCCTCCCCACTTACCATACCAAACAATATTGAGGTGTTATGCTTCTCATTGAACCAGTTCAAAACCCAGTCGTGAAAAGAAGTTATGATACTTCAATTTTGAAATGCATGAAGCACTGAGTCAGGCTCACCACAGAAGAAACATCTATTATTGTCTGTAATTCCATAGAGAGTAAGCTCTTTCTTGGTAGTGACAATACAATGGATTAGCTGGTAGTGAAATTCTCTCACTTGCTTTTCTTTCCAAGTGACCTTCACTCCAATAAAGATCAGTTTGGGTTTGTGGCAAAGCCGTCAGAGCAAAGTTGCGGTCCCATTTTGTTGGACAAGTGGCCTGAGGCTTCCATTTATTTGGAAAAGCCAGTAATAGTGTTTAGATCCAAGTTCAAGAGGTCAATGGTTAGGAGCAAGGGTAATTGAAAACAGGTGCCACCGGACAAAAAGTTGACATTAGGCTTAGCACACACCTTGCCTTTTTTTCCGTAAGGCACTCGGGATTGCACAGATTACTTGGAAATAACATACATGTAGTTAGTAGAGGCATTATGAGTTATACCAGAAATATCCAACCTTAGCAAATCAGTTTCTGATGTAAATTGCCGGAAATGACATTCTGCTTTTCAAATTTTCTGCTGAGCAGGTTGAGTGATTATCCAGAGTCCACCAAAGTTCAAAGCTGACAGAAGCTTTTGACTAGAATGACTGCCTTCAGTAAGGTGTTTTTGTTGCTTTGAGTATGCCAGAAAGCAGTCAGCAACTTTGGCTTCCAGTAGTGTGGCTGCATTCCTAGAAAGTCCACTGCTTTGAGAGAATTAATTTTAAGCTTCTTTTAACTATGAATAATTGCTAGGCTCAATCCTCAAACTTTCTGCAAAAAAACTTTATTTTCTTTTACATTACGGACAGCATGTCCGGCTATTTCTACAAGAACACTTGGACTTAACTATTGAACTTGCTGCAATCCTTCCTGTGGATTGCTGTGTTTTGCAGCCCTGTGTTTAATAACCTGCTCTGGTTTTACACATCTTTCCGCAGTCTAAAAGAATAATTTCTTGACGCTGAACCTTCAGAGACATAAAAAAATGATGGAGCAACTTCAGAATACCCGTCCACTCTATTTACATGTATCGGTGTGCTTTGAAGAACGAGGAATATAACAATAGTTGCTATTCTTATTCAATGAGATGCTAATAAGTGGCCGGGTATTCTGAAAATTAGCCAAAATAATAACTGTAAAACAAATAGACTACTAAATAGTCAAAACATCAAAAATTTAAAGGGGATATTGTATGAACGCTTTTTTCGATCGAGTATTGTGAAGGAAGCTCTATAAATAACAATGTTTGCCCCTCAAAATAATATATGAACAAATCACTACTACATCTCGGAGCTTTCAGCTTTCTCGAAGCTTTTATATAAGTATTCCTTGTTTCAAAAGAGTCCTAGGGGAGATTTTCATCGCGGAAAAGCGATAAATAAGCTCAATGCTTGCGTGAGCATTTGTTGGATTTCGTTTGTTTACACGAGTCGAGCAGACTATGCATAGCAAATTTAAGAACAGTAATGCCAAATTTCGACTCAGAATTACCACTTTTTCAACTTAAATTTCTAACTATGACCGCACATTGTTCTTCTACTACTTCAGTGTCTTCCAAAATGTCCAAAATGGCTTCAAAATCGTCTCCCCAGAGATGCAGACCGTTTGTACTGTCCGCCATCTTGAATGAACTTGTGCACGGTCAGAGTCACATGAGAGGTCTGTTCAACATCAGAGACCGCGCTATTGTGTTTGCTGATCGAGTTTCATAACCATTCCCCTCTACTAACTGTGGAAATAAGTAAGAAAATTACACTTAATTCCATAATGCTGTTGAGACTATTCAAATGACTAAAAACTTCTACTGGCATTAATGACATCCTGCAGCATAAAGATACCCTTTTCAATCAAATTCTGGGAAAAAAAAGTCCTCCCGTCAATGACGATCTCTCTATTATAAAAGAGGATCATCTCTTGTTCATCCTTAGAGTTATAAAGACTTTTGGTCCAGGAAAGAAAACAAGATTTGCTTGCAAAAGGATTGTGTATCTGAAACCTTTAGAAATTTATTATTTAAGTTAGAACGTAAGAGAAAATTAAGACTCCCCTGCTTGCTAAAATGAAGTTATGTAATCTCTCTAGTTTTGACTTTCAGAAACATTGGCTTGAATATCAACTGGTGTGGGGTGTTATTTTGCTTTTTATCAGAAATTTTCCCTATCTTAAAAGTTATTAAATTGGGCGGGAATCAAATTAAACTTGTTGAATTTTTTTAAGACTTGGCCCTCAATGAGAGTGATCCATATTCAACTTAATGCTGGAGTTTCAAATTAATTGAAACATTTTAAGGCCGCTGATTTTTGGCACCAACTCAGGTTAATATTATACTGATTTTCACTCGTGCAATATTCCCCTGAGTTGATGCTGGAAATTGATGGCCTTAAAATGTTTCAATTATTTGAAACTCTGGGATTACGTTGGATGTGGATTAATCTCATTGAGGGCCAAGAAAATGAAATAAATATCCTGAGCTAGCATTATAATAACAATAAAATATATATGTCTTTTTCATGTTTATGTTAAATATAAACAAGATATCCAGCATAGTGATTTTCCTCTTAAGCTCACCGCTTACCCTTGGTTTGGACACGTTAACATGAAATGAGCGAAAGTTTAACATTATTTTATTGTTATTGTAGTGCTAGCTCGCGATATTTTGGCATGCTTTGGGAAAATCGCCAGAAAGCAATCGCGTGTTTTATGAATTATACAGAAATGTACAATAGTATGGTGATTCAAGACAAGAGAAAATTATCATAAAGACTACAAACGCATGAATGAAAATCAGCGCAATATTTTTCTGAGTTGACGCAAAAATTAGCAGCCTTAAAATGTTTCAATTAATTTGAAACTGCGGGATTACATTGAATTTGGATCAATCTCAGTGAGGGTCAAGTCTTAAAAAAAAATCATTTAGTGTTTCTTAATAGCGGAGCTTCAGCGAAGCACCATACTTAAGAAAAGTTGGTAACTCATCAAGCCGAGAAAATTTGGTTATGACGTCAGCGTACGAGCGATCTAACCCCGTCCGTACAGACTCTGGGGGAGGAGGAAGGTTGTCTGGACGTAAGCCTCACGGGGTAACTACCTGTAAGGAATGCCATCTTTTCTCGGTGGGTTTGTCAGAAAAAAACACTCATTTGTATATTGTCATGTCAACAATCGATTGGCGACGTTGATCTAACGTCGAGATAGATGGAGTTTATCTTAAGCAGAACATGAAAGAGAACTACAGAGGACAAGAATTAACAGCTAAAAACGTGGCGAAGAAGATCGCGAAAGAGCGGCCCAGCAGGGCTAGAAAGAAGGCGAGAAAAGCTTAGTACTGAACAATGTGGTGAATCTTGAATCGAGTCAGTGCTAGAGAAAGGAGATGAAATAATGCCGAACAATGCCGTCAGGCAGGGCAAGTGAGAGCTTTAGGAAAGAACTCAAATACCAGGAAAATTGACTCAAAAGACTACAGAACTTCGCGCGTCGAGATATGATGTGTAGCCATGCAAGAAAAGTCGCATGATTCCATGAGGTGGTCAGCAAGAGAAATCAAACGTGTTTTGAGTGTTTAGAGGAATTACAAAACGGTAAACACAGTGGGAAAAAGTTGATTCGTTGATCAATCGAAAAGATTTGTTCAGTTCAGTCTTCACAACTTTTGCTGGAGGTTCTTCGGATAGGATTTACACTGAGGTGAACTGCCAAATTGTGGTAAGCGACTTTGTTTACATAAAAAATTTTGCGTTTTCCATAAAAATTTAGCCAGTTGCTTCAGCGAGATAGGTTTATAAGTTAAGGTTATATCAATGAAAGGTGTCAAGTCTCCTTGATTTTCTGGTTTGGAACCATGCTCTGAGAGATTTGATAAATTTCAAAAAGCTAGAGTTGTTGTTTAATATAAATTTGTATAAGCTTAATTGTTGTAAACAAATAAGCTTATACTAGTTTTCTGTCGTTTTTCGCCGTATACCGACAACCTCTCGACAAAAGAAACAAAACTGTATTCGTAAATACTGTCAGGCGAGTGTTTTCTTTGTGTTAGCAGGGACAGCCGCTTCGTAGACAGCCATAATATCTTCTTCTGTTTACTTTTGGAAGAAGGAAACCATTGCTTCGCTTTTGACGCTCGTAAGCTTAATATGTTGTCATGAATACTGCGTTTAGAAATTATGGAGACTTCCTCGTTTTGTTTGCTCGATTTATTGGGTTTGGTGAAATGCCCAGCTGAATTTCTTTTAAGGTTATTGTTAAAAGACTTGTAAAACTATGGCCGTAAAAATAACTGCAAATTAAGCCGTCGCCAATAATAATGTTCGAATTAAGCTTATGCTTTATCACCAATAATTATTAAACTCGAACGCCGCAAGGCTTTGAGATTTTGGACGTTTTCCGGCTTCAAAATGCATTTCTGGGCTTTAACTGGAATAATACTGAATCTTAACCGAATTTTCAGCAACATTTCTTCAATCTTTTCTTTGATTCAGGCGTAGTGGAATGCATGTAGTGTTTAATAAGTAGCTTTGGTCCACTTTGTTTTGTTGAAATGTCAAGTGAATGATGATTAGTATTGCACTAGACTTGCTGATGGAGCAAGTATGGAATATAATTAACCAAATATTAAATCCCAAGACTTTTCTGAAACCTGGTCAGTTACTTATTGCACCTCCACGCCAACCTTTTGCAACATTAATTATTTTTTCTGCATCAATCAGTGACCCTGCATGCAAAGAAAGCTCTCCTCTGAGTTTCATTTTGCTATTTGATTGTTTAAGGGAAAGTTTAAATTTATAACAAAACACTTAATGTATGGTGCCTCAGGAAACTAGTTAGTTTCGTTTTCCCTCGAGTCCTGATGTTTCCCTTGACTTCATCTCGGGAAACATCAGAACTCTCGGGAAAACAAAATTAACTGTTACCCTCGGGACCATACATTAAGTGTATAACGTTCTTGGGGTAGGTAGTGTACTCTAACAATGCCTCTCTCCACCCAGGTGAACAAATGGGTGCCTGCAAATTAAATTCTGGGAAGTAACCCTGCAATGGACTGGCATCTCATGTGTACATCTAGTTGCTTCATGCTAAAATCTGGATAAATACTATTAGGCTCGTACAGAGACTTCTCCATTAAACGTTCTTTACAATACAAAGAAGTAAAAATATGTGAATGTATTCTTGTTTGATTTGCTGTGTTAATGCCATCTGAAGTATGAAGAATTTTCTACTCAACAAGGTAAACAAATTAATACCAAAACGTTGGTACAGCTGTATCTCCCATTGAATTTTCCCAAACAGCTAACTTTCTTGATTCGGTCCTGTTTATCTGGTATACGCAGCATTATTGACATACTTTTAAAATTTTGGTAGAAATTGGATAACTTACCCCGTGTGCTGGCAGTACACATTACGCAAATGAAATGTAATTCTACATGATCGCTCAGACTGATTTCTTTTTCAGGCTTTAATTTCACAGTTCTATATGACTGCGCTGGTCTCTCATGTCGTCACATCTTTCTTTGCAGTTCAAACAGATGATCTGTCATATAGTACGACTATTCACTTGCATTCTTACTATCTCCCAGGTGGCTTGATAGCTCATTTGGTAGAGCACTGCAGAAGTATTGGAGAGGCCATGGGTTCGAATCCCGTTCAAGCTTCATTTTTTTAGGCTATAATTTCACAGCTACGTAAGTTGTATATATTTAGGCTATACAACTGTAATTTCGCGTAAGTTGTGTATATCGCTGGGACGATCCTTCATGTCTTTAATGCAGATGACCAGGAACTGTTGGAAGAAAAACACTGACTGAAAAGTCATCAAGCAAATGTCCACCAGGAAAACCCCAGGATCAGACGCCAACCCTGCTTAGGTGTACAAAGCAGCTGGTCCAGCCCTGCTTGACAAGCTTACCATCCTCTTCCAGCCATGTGGGAAAAAAGTAGCTCCCTCAGGACTTCAAGGATGCAACAACCATCCATATCTACAAATGCAGGAATCACCAGTCCTGTAGCAACTACCTACTGCAGAGTCTCCCTCCTGGTCATTGCCCGTGTGCTGCTGAACTGCCTGCTACACCACCTGGAGCAGGTCCTCCTTCCTGAGAGTCTGTGTGGTTCCTGCACAGATTGAGGAAAAGTGCATGGACCAACTCCACGATCTCTACACCGCCTTCATGACCAAGGCCTGGCGAAGGCCTTCGAACAGTAAGCAGAAAAAGGCTCGGGAGGATCATGTCCAAGATCGGCTGCCCTGAAAAGTTCATTGCAATAGCCCACCAGGGCGTGACTGCCGATGTTCGTGATGGTCGCGAATAAACAGACTTATTCCCAGTAACCAACAATGTCAAACATGGCTGCATGCTTGCTCAGACACTGTTCAGCATGATGTTTTCGGCCAAGCAGAACCATGCATTCAGAGACTGTGATGCAGACATTAAGATCTGGTTGGGGTTCAATGGGACACTGTTCAACCAGAGGTGCTTGCAGGCCGTCACGAAGTTGAGAGACAATGCCATTAGAGACCTTCTCTTCGAGGATGACCGTGCCAACACTGAGCAAGAGATGCAACTGGAGGTGAACAACATCTCTACAGCCTGAATCAAAGAAAAGATTGAAGAAATGTTGCTGAAAATTCGGTTAAGATTCAGTATTATTCCAGTTAAAGCCCAGAAATGCATTTTGAAGCCGGAAAACGTCCAAAATCTCAAAGCCTTGCGGCGTTCGAGTTTAATAATTATTGGTGATAAAGCATAAGCTTAATTCGAACATTATTATTGGCGACGGCTTAATTTGCAGTTATTTTTACGGCCATAGTTTTACAAGTCTTTTAACAATAACCTTAAAAGAAATTCAGCTGGGCATTTCACCAAACCCAATAAATCGAGCAAACAAAACGAGGAAGTCTCCATAATTTCTAAACGCAGTATTCATGACAACATATTAAGCTTACGAGCGTCAAAAGCGAAGCAATGGTTTCCTTCTTCCAAAAGTAAACAGAAGAAGATATTATGGCTGTCTACGAAGCGGCTGTCCCTGCTAACACAAAGAAAACACTCGCCTGACAGTATTTACGAATACAGTTTTGTTTCTTTTGTCGAGAGGTTGTCGGTATACGGCGAAAAACGACAGAAAACTAGTATAAGCTTATTTGTTTACAACAATTAAGCTTATACAAATTTATATTAAACAACAACTCTAGCTTTTTGAAATTTATCAAATCTCTCAGAGCATGGTTCCAAACCAGAAAATCAAGGAGACTTGACACCTTTCATTGATATAACCTTAACTTATAAACCTATCTCGCTGAAGCAACTGGCTAAATTTTTATGGAAAACGCAAAATTTTTTATGTAAACAAAGTCGCTTACCACAATTTGGCAGTTCACCTCAGTGTAAATCCTATCCGAAGAACCTCCAGCAAAAGTTGTGAAGACTGAACTGAACAAATCTTTTCGATTGATCAACGAATCAACTTTTTCCCACTGTGTTTACCGTTTTGTAATTCCTCTAAACACTCAAAACACGTTTGATTTCTCTTGCTGACCACCTCATGGAATCATGCGACTTTTCTTGCATGGCTACACATCATATCTCGACGCGCGAAGTTCTGTAGTCTTTTGAGTCAATTTTCCTGGTATTTGAGTTCTTTCCTAAAGCTCTCACTTGCCCTGCCTGACGGCATTGTTCGGCATTATTTCATCTCCTTTCTCTAGCACTGACTCGATTCAAGATTCACCACATTGTTCAGTACTAAGCTTTTCTCGCCTTCTTTCTAGCCCTGCTGGGCCGCTCTTTCGCGATCTTCTTCGCCACGTTTTTAGCTGTTAATTCTTGTCCTCTGTAGTTCTCTTTCATGTTCTGCTTAAGATAAACTCCATCTATCTCGACGTTAGATCAACGTCGCCAATCGATTGTTGACATGACAATATACAAATGAGTGTTTTTTTCTGACAAACCCACCGAGAAAAGATGGCATTCCTTACAGGTAGTTACCCCGTGAGGCTTACGTCCAGACAACCTTCCTCCTCCCCCAGAGTCTGTACGGACGGGGTTAGATCGCTCGTACGCTGACGTCATAACCAAATTTTCTCGGCTTGATGAGTTACCAACTTTTCTTAAGTATGGTGCTTCGCTGAAGCTCCGCTATTAAGAAACACTAAATGATTTTTTTTTAAGACTTGACCCTCACTGAGATTGATCCAAATTCAATGTAATCCCGCAGTTTCAAATTAATTGAAACATTTTAAGGCTGCTAATTTTTGCGTCAACTCAGAAAAATATTGCGCTGATTTTCATTCATGCGTTTGTAGTCTTTATGATAATTTTCTCTTGTCTTGAATCACCATACTATTGTACATTTCTGTATAATTCATAAAACACGCGATTGCTTTCTGGCGATTTTCCCAAAGCATGCCAAAATATCGCGAGCTAGCACTACAATAACAATAAAATAATGTTAAACTTTCGCTCATTTCATGTTAACGTGTCCAAACCAAGGGTAAGCGGTGAGCTTAAGAGGAAAATCACTATGCTGGATATCTTGTTTATATTTAACATAAACATGAAAAAGACATATATATTTTATTGTTATTATAATGCTAGCTCAGGATATTTATTTCATTTTCTTGGCCCTCAATGAGATTAATCCACATCCAACGTAATCCCAGAGTTTCAAATAATTGAAACATTTTAAGGCCATCAATTTCCAGCATCAACTCAGGGGAATATTGCACGAGTGAAAATCAGTATAATATTAACCTGAGTTGGTGCCAAAAATCAGCGGCCTTAAAATGTTTCAATTAATTTGAAACTCCAGCATTAAGTTGAATATGGATCACTCTCATTGAGGGCCAAGTCTTAAAAAAATTCAACAAGTTTAATTTGATTCCCGCCCAATTTAATAACTTTTAAGATAGGGAAAATTTCTGATAAAAAGCAAAATAACACCCCACACCAGTTGATATTCAAGCCAATGTTTCTGAAAGTCAAAACTAGAGAGATTACATAACTTCATTTTAGCAAGCAGGGGAGTCTTAATTTTCTCTTACGTTCTAACTTAAATAATAAATTTCTAAAGGTTTCAGATACACAATCCTTTTGCAAGCAAATCTTGTTTTCTTTCCTGGACCAAAAGTCTTTATAACTCTAAGGATGAACAAGAGATGATCCTCTTTTATAATAGAGAGATCGTCATTGACGGGAGGACTTTTTTTTCCCAGAATTTGATTGAAAAGGGTATCTTTATGCTGCAGGATGTCATTAATGCCAGTAGAAGTTTTTAGTCATTTGAATAGTCTCAACAGCATTATGGAATTAAGTGTAATTTTCTTACTTATTTCCACAGTTAGTAGAGGGGAATGGTTATGAAACTCGATCAGCAAACACAATAGCGCGGTCTCTGATGTTGAACAGACCTCTCATGTGACTCTGACCGTGCACAAGTTCATTCAAGATGGCGGACAGTACAAACGGTCTGCATCTCTGGGGAGACGATTTTGAAGCCATTTTGGACATTTTGGAAGACACTGAAGTAGTAGAAGAACAATGTGCGGTCATAGTTAGAAATTTAAGTTGAAAAAGTGGTAATTCTGAGTCGAAATTTGGCATTACTGTTCTTAAATTTGCTATGCATAGTCTGCTCGACTCGTGTAAACAAACGAAATCCAACAAATGCTCACGCAAGCATTGAGCTTATTTATCGCTTTTCCGCGATGAAAATCTCCCCTAGGACTCTTTTGAAACAAGGAATACTTATATAAAAGCTTCGAGAAAGCTGAAAGCTCCGAGATGTAGTAGTGATTTGTTCATATATTATTTTGAGGGGCAAACATTGTTATTTATAGAGCTTCCTTCACAATACTCGATCGAAAAAAGCGTTCATACAATATCCCCTTTAAATTTTTGATGTTTTGACTATTTAGTAGTCTATTTGTTTTACAGTTATTATTTTGGCTAATTTTCAGAATACCCGGCCACTTATTAGCATCTCATTGAATAAGAATAGCAACTATTGTTATATTCCTCGTTCTTCAAAGCACACCGATACATGTAAATAGAGTGGACGGGTATTCTGAAGTTGCTCCATCATTTTTTTATGTCTCTGAAGGTTCAGCGTCAAGAAATTATTCTTTTAGACTGCGGAAAGATGTGTAAAACCAGAGCAGGTTATTAAACACAGGGCTGCAAAACACAGCAATCCACAGGAAGGATTGCAGCAAGTTCAATAGTTAAGTCCAAGTGTTCTTGTAGAAATAGCCGGACATGCTGTCCGTAATGTAAAAGAAAATAAAGTTTTTTTGCAGAAAGTTTGAGGATTGAGCCTAGCAATTATTCATAGTTAAAAGAAGCTTAAAATTAATTCTCTCAAAGCAGTGGACTTTCTAGGAATGCAGCCACACTACTGGAAGCCAAAGTTGCTGACTGCTTTCTGGCATACTCAAAGCAACAAAAACACCTTACTGAAGGCAGTCATTCTAGTCAAAAGCTTCTGTCAGCTTTGAACTTTGGTGGACTCTGGATAATCACTCAACCTGCTCAGCAGAAAATTTGAAAAGCAGAATGTCATTTCCGGCAATTTACATCAGAAACTGATTTGCTAAGGTTGGATATTTCTGGTATAACTCATAATGCCTCTACTAACTACATGTATGTTATTTCCAAGTAATCTGTGCAATCCCGAGTGCCTTACGGAAAAAAAGGCAAGGTGTGTGCTAAGCCTAATGTCAACTTTTTGTCCGGTGGCACCTGTTTTCAATTACCCTTGCTCCTAACCATTGACCTCTTGAACTTGGATCTAAACACTATTACTGGCTTTTCCAAATAAATGGAAGCCTCAGGCCACTTGTCCAACAAAATGGGACCGCAACTTTGCTCTGACGGCTTTGCCACAAACCCAAACTGATCTTTATTGGAGTGAAGGTCACTTGGAAAGAAAAGCAAGTGAGAGAATTTCACTACCAGCTAATCCATTGTATTGTCACTACCAAGAAAGAGCTTACTCTCTATGGAATTACAGACAATAATAGATGTTTCTTCTGTGGTGAGCCTGACTCAGTGCTTCATGCATTTCAAAATTGAAGTATCATAACTTCTTTTCACGACTGGGTTTTGAACTGGTTCAATGAGAAGCATAACACCTCAATATTGTTTGGTATGGTAAGTGGGGAGGAAACTGAATTTCTGTTTATTATTTGCTAACTATTATCTACCTTATCACAAGGTAAATGAGAGGAATCTTGTTTGGGTTGAATTCATTACAAAAGAAAATAACGTTAATGGTATTCTCTTATGATGCTTCTTCGCATTTTCCGTCCTGTTAAACACTCTCAAAAGGTGTAAATTAATGAAAGGATATGAAATGATATATTGCTAGATTAATTGTTAAATAATTACAGGATATGCTATTTAAAAATGTATATATATTGCTGTTACGAATGCAACATTTCCTTCAAAAAAATTGTTAGAAATCATTACTGTAAGGTAAGCTGGGTAAAGAAGCTGTCTTGTACTGTAAGTAGTGCTAAGTAGCTGTGCTGTTTTGTTAATAGTGTATCTAGCTTTTCATTTTATTTTATTAGTGTAACGCCACAGCATAAGTATTGTTAAATGTAAACAAACATGAAAGTAAATTTAAAACAAAATCCAGGGGGATTGGGAATGCTCCTAGACCCTTTATGGTACAAAAACTGGTGATAACCGCCAAACTGATTGGTCAACAGGCTCAAACACAGATTATATAACAAGTCAAAGTATTCTCGGATTTTGGTTCTTATGTATAATCAATTA
>JAHPZR010019412.1:0-20000 GCA_019787425.1 Platygyra sinensis
TCATGTATCTTACATTAAATATTGTGAGTGCGTTTCTGTATCTACATTGTAAGGACCAATATTGTGTGGGCAGCTTTTTACACTGAAGTCGTGTATCTTACATTAAATATTATCAGTGTGTCTCAGTACCTACATTATAAGGACCAATATTGTGTGGGCAGCTTTTTACACTGAAGTCATGTATCTTACATTAAATATTATCAGTGTGTCTCAGTACCTACATTAAATAAGGACCAATATTGTGTGGGCAAATTTTCACACTGAAGTCATGTATCTCTCAGTAAATATGGTCAGTGTGTTTTTGTATCTACATTAGAAGGACCAATATTGTGTGCGCGAGTTTTCACACTGAAGTCACATATCTCTCAGTAAATATTGTCGGTGTGTTTCTGTATCTACATTATAAGGACCAATGTGTGGGCAAGTTTTCACACTGAAGTCATGTATCCCTCAGTAAATGTTGTCAGTGTGTCTCTTTAAATGCTTTTGATATTCTGTCTTAAAGTTACCTCCCAAATATTTCCATGACTGCGAAAGTGAGTCAATAGACGAAATGCGACCAAACGTTTAAGGTGTCTATGAAGTAAAAAATAAGCCTCATTTGAAAGGCTTTTACTCCTTAAGTGCCCAAGGGGCCTCCCTTTGACGAGTAAAATCGTCTGGCGTTAGACAGAGTAAAATCTATAAGTCACTACTGGGCATTAAAGGGTTAAAGGAGATAATTTTTTAACCCTCTAGTGCCCAAGGGGCCTCCCTTTGACGAGTAAAATCGTCTGGCGTTAGGCAGAGTAAAATCTATAAGTCACTATTGGGCATTAAAGGGCTAAGAGAGAACAATGGTGTTTTCCTTTAGTAAAATCTTCTTTCCTTCCAGAGATATTCAAGTTTTTGCATTATAAAAATTACACAATTGATTACGTCATCAGTCGTTTTAGTATGAAGAAGGCACTGTGAGAAGAAAGAGAGTTGCCCAAGGACACAACATGTAGTGCTCCAATTAACTCTCCAACATTCAATCTGGTCTCCTGTACACTACACTTTAGGTCACCATGCTGAACAATCACCATGTGTTCTCAAGCAAGTGTTATTTACTATGCTTGTTATATTTTCTTTTCTCAGGTAAATATGGCAATGAGTTAAACAAATCATCTTAGACAGTCCACTTCTAAAGGAAGGAGTTGCTTTCTTCATTCTGAGAGAGCAGAGACATGGACAGCCTGCCTTGTGTCATTACCAGTGCTTGTTAGCAAGAATGGCTTGTTTTTACACTTAAAGCGTCTGTCAGGGGCACTGTGGCAGCTTAAGGTGAGCATTGTGTCATTTCATAGCATTCGTGTAAAATTTCCTTAAAGATCATGGCCAATGACATATAAAGGGGATTTCAACCCACTTTGGCTGTGCGGGGTCTGGAGTTTGTTCAGATTGTGCGATGTTTGCAGTGGATTTCATTTCAGAATACTTTTTTTTTATAATTATTGCAAAGATAAATCTCCACAATAATTGCATTGATTAAGAGTTCAGTTAGGAAGAGAAAGGTGGGGGGGGGGGGGGGGGTTAAAACATGTTCTCATTTGGGCATTTTACTTTGATGTGTGCAATGAAATTATGAATTGATTATAAAAATGAACCGAGTGCGGCTTCTATGACGATTCTCCCGAAAACGTTTGACAAGAGATGGCAGCTTCTTGAACACGCAAATGGAAGCACCATCACCACCACCATACCATGTTAATTAAAAATATGCAGAATCTTTTTACTTTTTACTTTTTAAAAGTTTATTTTTACAACTGAATTTATGAAGGAGTATATTAGCGGAAAAATTGTCGCTCAATTGGTTGGTTGGTTGGTGGGCTGTAGACTTTTTGTAGGAATACTGCTGGACAGCTGTAAACGGTGTTGTTATAAGAATCGAGCCAGAGTTAAGCAAGTGACTGAATTCAGATGCGTCACATGCTTGCAAAAACTTACCATCTTCCCTGCGTTTATTTCTCGTGCGTTGTTGCATTACTCAGTGTGAGAATTCTTAGATGTTTGAATATCAATTTAAGTGAATATTTGATAGCGGATTAAGTCTATATTTTGCTTTGCAGTTTTTAAAAAACCTAAACTGAAATTTTCTTGTAATAAATCTATCTCTTTAATAGTTGTAATGCTCCTTCTTTTCAAAAGCATTTATACAGAGGGAAATACTGAACCGCAAAAAAGGAAAAAGAAATTTAATCCACCCCCTCCGGGAGTCGAATCCTCGATGTCTCTGTTATTAATCTGTCACACTACCACTGAGCCACTCTGTTTTTTAAAAAAAAAAAAAAAAAAAAAGGTATACATGTACATACAGAAAGCATGACAAGGGAATTACCCAAATTCAGTTGTGACTCCAAGAGTCCTTTGATTTGGTTTCAATTGAGGCGATGATAACGTAATTAAAAAATACATAAACCTTGTTAAACGATTTATTTACATGCCCCTTTTCAGGCTTGAAATTACTAACAGACAGGTGCCAGTCACATTGTCCGGTCAAACATGATTTTGCTCGGACACGACCCGATTTTGGACAGTCATCTGTGGTCATTGAAAGAATGGCACGATTTGTGATTTTTAAATATCAGACAATTAAATGCATCAGTATAAAACCTTTCTGAATGTTTTTGGTAAAAAACAGCTCAATCTAAGTCAAGGTGAGTTTAAAAACGAAAAATTAAATAACCAGTCAGTGTTCTCCCTAGTTTCCAACACAGCAGGTACGATAAATTTTCAAACCGGTAAAGAAGGGATATTTCTTGTGATACTTTCAAGATTTCCAAGCAGTTCTAGGTGGTAAAGAGTAGTGTTTAAGGCGGTAAGTTTTACCTGTTACCGCCTGATAAGGAGAACACTGCCAGTGAGAGCACTTCAGCAAATTTGTTAACTTCTTTTCACAGATTATTTGACGGGAAGAATTGCCACGACAATCTTTGTTTACACACGTCAAAAACAAAAATGTGACCTGATTTGGGAAAACATACACTAATGGATATCCGTTTAACGGCTTGAAAGCATTTTCTATCCGTTTAGCATCCGTTTAAACAGTTTTAAGAAACGTTTAAACGGTTTCTGAAAACGTTTTAAACTGTTTTTTGATCCGTTTTATTAACTAAGCAAATCGTTTTATAAAAACCACAATCCATTTACAGTAAGGACACTCGAACCGTGAAACACTTGACATTTTTCTGTACATTTTTTTTTGACAATTAAGAAATAATGGTTCTTCTTATGATGTATAGTGTTACATGTTTCGCATTTTGTAAGTGTAAAAACATTAAATACTCTTATCAAAAGGTCGAGCCCGCATTCTATAGTAACTAAAAAAATGTACAAACAAATATCAAGTGTTCACGGTTCGAGTGTCCTCACTGTAAACGGTTTACAGAAACGTTTTAAACGGTTTCTTAAAGTGTTTAATCCGTTTTTTATCCCTTTGATTAACTAAAAATCGGAACAGTTATCCATTTAAATGGAAGAGCTTTCTGTTAACTGCAAACTTCATCCGGTAAATCAAGTGCCGACAGAGTTGCGATTATGCAAATGTGAACATTCAGAAGTTGTTTACTTCTTTTACCGCTAGATTGTTTGCTGGAAGAATAATTTCATCTGATAAAGTGTAACTTTTTGGAACAATTCCAAATGTTTTGACAATCACTGCTTGATAGAAAGTGTGGAAATGGATCACATGTAAATTATTTCCCACCGTCAAAAGAAAAACAAGCTGGCGCGTGCCGTCACAAGGAAATCCCGGTATTTTGACGTTTCATTTTTTGTGATTCCCACGTATTTCTAGTCGCTGCTTTTAAAGAATGAGTTGACATAGAGATACACGGTTGAATTACTTCGGTTGTCGTTGGAGCAGTATTGCAGCTGTAAAGGTTGCCCATTCGAAATTTGCACGAGCCGTTGTTTTCATTTAGCCGCTGTTTTGAATTGTTTTGAAGATTTCGACAATAACAGAGCCTTTGGAAATGAAAAAGAATTTTTCTTGTTGACAGTAAAAGTAATGTAAAGTGAAGGAAGCTTTGCTACCCTTCATTTAGTGACAGGCATTGTTTAAGTTTCATCGGTGATTTTACGCTGGTGATGCCGACGTGATTTGTGATTAATTTTTTTCATCTCAAATTGTGCAGTTCCAGAAAATATCCATACTCCCCCCACGGAAGGGATTGGAAATTCCTGGGGGGTGGGGGGTTCCCAAAAACCAAAAAATTTAAAGAAATGTATGAGGTTGAATTGGAATTTCCGGAGGGGTGGGGGGCTTCCGTGCGGGAAGTATGGATATGTTATGGAATCACACATTACCGCTTTCCTACACCAAGAAAACATCGCAGTCTTATTAAATTGTGTAAGTTGTACCGAATGAAAACACACCTTTTACTCCAGCATTTAAAAATATTTTAGGACTTTTTACTCAGTTGTTGTATTTTTTCGTATTTCTAAAAAGCCAGACATAACTAATCGATGATCAATGACATCAATGAGTAATCGTTGAGTAATCGATGATTAGTCATTGATTATTGGCGATGATCAATGAGTAATCGATGAGTAATCGATGCCCAAAACTTTTGTGGCCTATCGAGTACTCATCGATGACATCGATTACTTATTGATGTAATTGATCAGTCATCGATGACCCATCGATTACTCATCGACTATTATACTGTGCACGAACGACACCTTTCTTGCTTTCTTGTACCTTTTTTTTCAGTTGTGATTCTTTTATCTGTGCTTAACATATTTTTTCTTATAACTGACGTTCCTGTTGACGATGTAGAGACGCAAAGTGCTAATCACAAATACAGATGATTCTCAGTTGTGCAATATTTCGCTTTACCCAACTCTTTATTTAATAACGAAACAACTAAACAGTAACCAAGCAGTTGGAAATGAAACTAATAAGTACGCTAACAGGAATCGACTACCTTATTCTCACCAAATTCCGGGAGTACTAAATTTCGCCATTTTTAAAAAAAAAACGCGAAATTTAATACTCGCAAAATATAGGACACGAAGATTAAAATCGAGAAATTTAGTACTATATAATATCAATTAATAATGAAATCCAAACTTTTTTTTATTGCTATTATTCCAACATGTCTCAGCTTCATATAGGAGCTGTTTTGCATCTTCAGGTTCTAAACCCTGATCGCTGCTTGCATTTGAAGTGGTGGCTCCTATAGCGGTGTGTGACAACTGCAGACTTGCAGACTCGCGCTTGGGTTAGCCAAACTAGAAGTTCTGTTGTCCAAACTAGCGCTCCTGCCAAAATAGCACTTCCGTTAGACTGTTTAGGTTAGCTATCAGTGATGGTATAGGTAACACGATATATAATCTGCCAGTCTGCAGTCTGCATATGTCGCACACCGCTCCTATAGGAGCTGTTTTGCATCTTCAGGTTCTAAACCCTGAGTAGTTTCTCGACTCAAGACGCGATACTCGAGACTCGATACTCTAAATTATCGAGGATCGAGGCTCGAGGGACTGTCAACTTACTTTTGAGCGGTACTGTAACTAGTGGTCCGCTTAAGAACTAGGCAAAATAACAATAGGCTAGTGCAATAGCGGCAGTTACGCTCCAGGGGTTATTTTTCTCTGATCAAATTAAATCTGATTGACCTGATTGATCCACACCCGAAAAGCGTGAAATTTGAATTTACAATTCAAATTAAGGTATCTTACAAATCATTTAAACAACATTTTTCAGATACACATTCAATACATTCAAAACTGTAACATATTCAAAATTTAGACAATTTCTATGTGCTAAAAGCAAGAAAGGGGCCGGGAACAGTGAAGTTCTGGTCTCCTTTGTCACGCAACAAGGGGAGTTTTGCATAACCTGTTTGTGTAGTGGCTGTTATAAACCCAGCATGTTCAATCAACAAAATCGATAAAAATTAGCTAATTGCATCGGAAATTGATAAAAATGGATAAAGAGATATGTTGTGAGTGATCGATAACTATCAATTTTTATTGTTATCGATTTTATCGAACTTATCAAAATTATTGTTGCAACGTCTCCACTTAATTAAGAGCAGCAAAGTATTAGAACTTTCGGAAAACCAGGCTAACAAAAAATTACTCTCGTAGGATAAGTTAAGATTTTTTTCCCAGATCAACTACCTTTGAACAAATACGTAGCATGATTGTTATTGACTTGTAGCACAATACACATGTACATTGGTGTAACAAGGGGCATTTTCATGAAAAGATGTAAAGTATACCCAAACAACCATAACTCCTCAGATTTTAAGTAATTATCATCAAAGAAACATATTTGGCGAGTTTTCATCATTTATTTCTCATTTACAGCTTATTTCAGAAAATACCCAGAATCCTTTGTGGGCGTGGCACCTGACAACATAATGCTGTTAACATGACCATATTGACTAAAATACAACAACAACAAAAAAAAAAACAGAAAAAGCATGCAGAATTACAAAGAAGCAATAATTTCTTCATTTACAGTCAAAGGCACTTTATAAATGTTTTTTCTTCGTTTTTGTAGTTCCCCGCAAACATGCCGCACCGTGCCAGCAAGCACAAAAGCCGTTTTGTTTTTGTCTATTTTGTAAGTCATGTCAATAATGTTATCTCTGACAAAGAAAAAACCTTTAAGGCCAAGGGAGCCTCTGGGGAAGGTGCACCCATAGTCATCTGTTGTAGGCTCATCTAATTCCACTAAACCAGTATTACAGCTGTAAAGGTTGCCCATTCGAAATTTGCACGAGCCGTTGTTTTCATTTAGCCGCTGTTTTGAATTGTTTTGAAGATTTCGACAATAACAGAGCCTTTGGAAATGAAAAAGAATTTTTCTTGTTGACAGTAAAAGTAATGTAAAGTGAAGAAAGCTTTGCTACCCTTCATTTAGTGACAGGCATTGTTTAAGTTTCATCGGCGATTTTACGCTGGTGATGCCGACGTGATTTGTGATTAATTTTTTTCATCTCAAATAATTTACCGCTTTCCTACACTAAGAAAACATCGCAGTCTTATTAAATTGTGTAAGTTGTACAGAATGAAAACACACCTTTTACTCCAGCATTTAAAAATATTTTAGGACTTTTTACTCAGTTGTTGTATTTTTTCGTATTTCTAAAAAGCCAGACATAACTAATCGATTATCAATGACATCAATGAGTAATCGTTGAGTAATCGATGCCCAAAACTTTTGAGGCCTATCGAGTACTCATCGATGACATCGATTACTTATTGATGTAATTGATCAGTCATCGATGACCCATCGATTACTCATTGACTATTATACTGCGCACGAACGACACCTTTCTTGCTTCTTGTCATCAGACACCAAAGGAACCCGTAATGTATAAATACCTTAACGTCAAGCTCAAGACTAAATACACAAAAGAACTAATGCAAGAAAGATAATCCTGTCCTAAAACTATTGTGAGCCTCCTTAAACTGCATGTAATGCATTGCAAGTGCAGTTATTTGTGAATATCAGAGATGGGAAGGCAAAGAGTTGCTGAATCTTTTATTAGTAAAGAATTGGGGGGTAGGGAATCAATACACAAAGATTGTTGTCAGGCCATGCATGTGTGTGTGTGGTTTCTGCTTCAGTATTGGGCCTTTAGACTATCAGAGATCTCCGTAAGCCCCAGCGACCGGCGAAAATTGCCGGCTAGTCGTCCTGGGCGCGCCAGCTACTCAGATCCAAATAAAAAAGTAAATAAGTACTTTGTTTTGCATCCAACGGCAACTTTTCCATTTGCGACGCCTGCTTTCCCTTGGGTAAATACATTCGGAAATAAACAAAGTTTTCCTTAAAGAGGCAAGTGTCCAAAAAATGTTTTTGACTGAATAAACTTGAAAGTTTCGTCGAGAATTTCGCCACGCTTGAGTCTGCTTGCAGACATCGATTGAACATTCAGCAAACGAAACAGGCTCAGATTGCAAGGCAGCGGTTACCGATGAAAAGCACTCCATGTAAGATAACATACTCTGTATTCCAACACGTGCAAAATGGCGGAAATTCCTCTGCCGGCTACTCCATTTTATTCTCCTTGTACTCAAAAATTTAGGGAGAACCCTGGACTATTTTACTGTTTTGGAATCCAAGATATCTTTCTTTGTTTGGTCTTGTAATTACCATCGCTGAGTAGCATTTGCTTTGCTTTCCTTCCCTTTAAAATTTTTCCAGGCACATAATCTTGTACTGCGTTGCTGAAACTGGTATTTTGAGGGCAATCTTTCAGCCAAAGACATCATCCCACTGTTTACTAGGCAAAAGGGCTTGATCCCACAATGCATTTCGAAGGTTAAAAAGAAACCACCAACATTTCTTATCATGATGTAATTGCCAGGATAGAGGAAATGTAAGTTGAGGGATTGGCTTGTTATTTTTCTAAAAATAATGATTTTATTCAAAGTTAGAGCTGAAAAAGTGACCCTTTTTGTTGTTTTGCACTCCATAATTAACTGAATATTTAGTATATTTAGCTAACTAAATAAAGCCCTTCAAACAGCTGGAATTTTGGAGACTATTAAAGATTGTTTGAAAAAAGAACAATTGGCTAAAAAGCAAACCTTTGAGGGTAACTTAGACAGGACTAACACAGTCTTTTAGCAAAGATCCAGTTGGGCTTCTCAGCTAGTGAAATTTCTTTGAACCGACATGGCAATGTTTACAAAGTCACTGGCTGCCATTCAAACAATCATTACAAAAGAAGCTTTATTTGTTTAGTAGACTTAAGAACAGAATTTCTAGCAACTAAGGGTCTGTTCGTATGACAAATTTTTTGGCATAAAATTTAGTGGTGTGTTGAGATCTAAGAAACCGAGACAGCCCAGTCAACCGGGATCATATGATAAGGCCCTTAGACAGGTAGAAATGCTGTATGCAATTTTTATGAAATAATGTACTTGTATTTTAATGTTTAAAATAGTGAGGGCTGTTTTAACGCAAGACTTATAACCTTTTATTTTACAAATTTTTCATGTGACAGAGTTGGCTCATTAGCAGAGACATTGATGTATACAACCAGGCATGGTAGACAACATAATTGCGTTAAATTTTTTGGACTG
Organism: Platygyra sinensis; assembly: GCA_019787425.1. NCBI lineage: Eukaryota > Metazoa > Cnidaria > Anthozoa > Scleractinia > Merulinidae > Platygyra > Platygyra sinensis. The sequence continues at coordinate 9,073 of JAHPZR010019412.1, forward strand.
TCAAGGCCACTAGAGAGGATCTGTGAAAGTAAGTGCTTTTAATATTAGGGCATCATAAGTATTGATTGACAGAGGTGTATCATCAGCTGCTCGCAAGGATTTTGATTGTGGGTCGGGGTCTTCGTTCCTCATGACACCAGTGATCAGTGAGACAAATGACCCTGGAAAGATATGATTTGAAGTCAGAAAATATTGACTACCAGCTTAAATGTGCATGCCTAGGCGAAGCTTTTGAATGAATTTCCAACAGACTTGTTGCGACTTTACTTCTGGCCATTTTTTATTTTTTTTTTTTAAGTTTTACAACCAATAGAAAACGATCTTGTAACAGAACTTTCAAGAGCCACTTGTCTTTTCAAGTCTGCAAAGACTCGGCTAGGGTACCAGATTGTTCTCGGAATTGTGTATTGGTGAAATTGATGGTAAGCAACAAATATACACAGAAGATAAACTTGATGCTTTTTTTTTGGCAGAAATTTTGGTGAACATCAGCAGCTTCCTCTGGGCTCAACAAGTACATGTAATTTACACTAAGTTTATTGCAGCATTTTGCTTACAGTGACCAACAAAGATTTTCTTTTTCAAATAAATGTACCAAGAGTATTATTTTTGGATGTTTTTTTCATTGCAAAAGTCTTCAAGGGAACTTCAGCCATTGAGGCTAGTTGACTTTGAGTTACTTGAAATAATGCTAAAGTTACAAATTTTGCTGGACAAGGTAAAAATAACATTTAATAAAAGTAAGAAATAGAAAAGATTATCGGTGTCAAATTACCTGTGCATCCCATCTTGGATTTTAGGACAATGCTGTGTTGCCGAAGTTCTTTTGTTTGAGGGCAATGCAGTGACATCATGAAATCCAAGATGGCAGTACACAGGAAATTTTAAAAGGATAGTCAGTTTAAATTATTTCTGTTTGTTACAATTGTTAACTTTGATATCTCTGTTGTCCGGCTAAATTTGTATTCTAGGCATTATATCAATCAACTCAAGGTTAAGTTGCTTTTACAGCCGAGGTTCCCTTCAATTGTAATACAGTCAACTCTCACCTTGCGGACACCCCGCTATTACAGACACCTTCTATTACGGACAAATTTCAGATCCCCATCTATAGAGGTTTGACTGAAAATGACTCCCGGTATTACGGACTCTCGCTATTCCGGACACAAAACGAAGTCCCGAAGGTTTCCGCTATAACGAGAGTTGACTGTAGTTAGAATGAGAGAATATGCAATCAGAAAACTGAGATCTTCAGCGTGCAAAAAAAGTCCTGTCTTACAGTAGCATTTAAAAACCTTGCTGACCTCTTTTAGGTGAGCAGACAAAAAACTGGCACTGACAATTTATTTCAATGTACCTAGCAAATGCATTCTTTTTTTGTACCCTGAATTCTTAACTATTATTATTAGAAGAATGATTGCATAATGATGATTTTCAATGTTTTATAAGGATAAGTCACTGTCAGTTTTAATATAATGGTATGCTATAATTAAAGAGCTTGGTGCAAAAGTATGCTTATTAGTGACTATTTTTGACCCTGCGAAGATTTTTTCTCTAAAGTGCCTTTTAGATGCTGGCTTGCAGTTTTTTGTGGAGAAAATAAAATCGTAACAATAAAACAAAATGCATTTTAGCAAAAATTAAAAAAAAAACGGAACCTATGTGACTCAAACCTTGACTTCTCTGTTCTTATTTAGTCCGGTGGGAAAACCCTAAACTCTTGCGCCACGCAAGCACTTCAAGAAAGAAAGGAGATAATTTAAGTAGTGATTTGCACTGACCTATTGATATATAGTATTTTATTTTTTCTCTTTTCTTGGAAAGACAGTGAACATCAGCAAATGAGCAATTTTTATTTATTTAATTCAAGACCATATGCTGAAATTCGGAGGAAAAAAAACCAAAATAGTCAGTTAGCATAGTTTTGCCCCAAGCTCTTCATTTGTACCTCTTTGTAAGAATAGTTTTCAATGTTAAAACCAGATGTTGTACTACCTGCCCTGCTTATTATCATGCTTTGAAATTATTAATTCATAGCTTAACCTACTAACTGATTACTCGCAATCTGACTAATACAGGAAACTCTCTCTTAACAAACACCTGTAAGACGGACACCGCTATAAGACGGACAACTGGTGAAGGTCTATGCAGGCTGTTTTTCCGTCAGTCATTTTACTGTATCTTAACTCTTTATAAGACTGGCAGTTAGTGCCGGTGTCACAGCGGATTTGGACCCCCGCGGATATGGACCCCGCGGTGCATATCCGCTAGCGGATTTGGACTCCCCCGCCCCGGTCCATATCCGCTAGCGGATGTGGTAGTGGATGTGGACCCCACTTTGCAGATATGGACCCCCTTCCAAACTTTTATATTTGTAGCATTGTTTGTATCATAATCAGTAACTTATTCTATTTGCATGCTTTTGTCAATGTTTCTTTAAATCAGAACACAAAATTCTTCGCTTAAGATGAAAAGAAAAAAGACAAATTTCGTCCCAATTCTGCAAATTCTTCAATTTAGTTTACGAACATTTAAAAACTTTATAAGTCATTCGCCAAGCCTATAGTCTACTACCCGGGGGGGTCCATATTCGCTAGCGGATTTGGACCGGGGGGTCCAAATCCGCTAGGACACCGGCCCCTATTGTGTCCATCTTTTAGAGAATTGACTGTAAGCAATCAAACAGTCTTTAATGTACTAGTACTAAATATTCTTTCACCTGCAACAACTGAAACATGAAATGCTGTTCAACTTTTTATGATGAAAGACTTGGAAACCAAAATTTATCATTAATGAAACAAAACCAGGCAAGAAACCCTGTTAATGTGACAATTAAGGAAACCAGTGCAAATTAGATGGTTGGCTTGGGATTTCGCCCATTGTCTACCAAGGACCGACTATTGAAACTCCTGCTATCTAATTGCCTACACAGGCACCTTTTGTTGATGGAAAAGCAAGCTCTGGCAACATGCGTTGCCTTGTGGCTGTCACTGAGTTCGAAGTTATTCTTGAAAGCTGTCAAGTTAACCTAAGTTCTCTGACTGTGGGTGGGGCAGGGGTGTAATGGTTAGTGCGCTGGACTCCAGCTTGAGCCATCTGAGTTAGAGCCTCGGCCAGGGCACAGTGTAGTGTTCTTTACTCTCACAGCGCCTCCCTTCACCCAAGTGTATAAATGGGTACCGGCGAATTTACTGCTTGGGGTAACCCTGCGAGGGATGAGCATCCCATCCAGGGGGGAGTAGAAATACTCCTAGTTGCATCATGCTACAGAAACCGATATAAGCTCTGGCCTGATAGGCCACTTTGCTCGCACTACAGACTTGACGTTATGTTCTTTGACTTAATTTTCTCTGATTCTGGTTGGCTTTAATGGTTGACATGACGTGATTGTACCCCGCGCAGAGGGACACTGTCAGCCGATAGTGTCTGTCCAAGGAAAATGAATCCAGGGGGGAGTAGAAATATTCCTAGTCGCTTCATGCTACAGAAACCGATATAAGCTCTGGCCTGATAGGCCACTTTGCTCGCACTACAGACTTGACGTTATGTTCTTTGACTTAATTTTCTCTGATTCTGGTTGGCTTTAATGGTTGACATGACGTGATTGTACCCCGCGCACAGGGACACTGTTAGCCGATAGTGTCTGCCCAAGGAAAATGCGGGATGAAAAGTGCCGATCAATGAAAAGTTTAGTAAATAAGTGGGCATTCATTGGATTAATTGTTTTGTTTGTTATATTTATTAGGTTTCTTAATACTAGCATACAGGCCTTCAAGCTTTGCTTCTAGGGCAAATAGTTTATTTGAATAAGAACATGAAATTTCTTCCGGTTATCAATCAGCTGTTAAAGTTCACCACTAAATTTTCTCCGATTCTGATTGGTTTAAACTGCTCACGTGACGCGATAGTCAGGTCGCCCGCGGAGAGACACTATCAGCCCATAGTGTGCATCAGCGGAAAATGCCCGGGTGGATAGTGCTGACAGAGCAAGAGCAATTTAAACCAATCAGAATCGGAGAAAATCTAGTGGCGAACTATAACAGCCCATAGTGTGCGTCCGTGGAAAATGCCCGGATAGATAGTGCCGTCCGAGAAATATTTTGTAAACAAACGGTCATTTTAGTCGGTTTCTTGCCTGGTTTTGTTTCGCTTGTTATATTCAGTGAGTAGTTCGTCTAGTTTTATTTCATTTGGTACATTTCAGCTTTCAAGTCCTTTATCCTGAAAAGTTAAAAAAGTAATTGAAGATCCTCGTGTTTCAATGAGCGCGCGCGGAAGAAAATTTAGTGGGGAACAATAAAGACAATAGAGTGTTTCTGTCTTGGAACTATCAGCCGACAGTTCCTCGACAAAAACACTATTGTTTAAATAGTCCCTCGACAGGAACACTCTATTGTTTAAATAAAAACTTACAGGTCGCTGTCTAATTGTTTTAAAATATTAAACTCGAGCCTGCCCTCTCATCATAAGTAGTTGCTTTCTTTGAATTGTTCATAATATATACAGTTTACCTGATTTTAGGAAAGCCGTAAATGATTCCATTTTGTAGGAAGAAGGTCAATTATTGACTTAAATTTTTAGTAACCATAGCAGTAATTCCACTTTCGGTATCTCATTTTATATAGTTGTTTCTCTCGATTAGAGTTATCCCAGTTTAAAAAGATTAAATAATTATAAATGATTAAAAAGAGATCTGATCTCACCATTAGTTAGGTGTGTAGAAATCAATGATGGTGCCTAAAAATTTATCTTTGTGAGCAGTTTCTTGAATATCTCAAATAAAAGCCTGTGTTACGACTGTATTTCTTTGTAAATGTTTTTATTATAACTAAGGTTTGTTCCAGCTCACGCTGAAACTGATTGCGGGCGAGGTGGCGAAGAGATTTTATTTGCCCAGTGAGGTATAAGGGACTATCTAAATTTATATTCCCCGTTTTGTTTAACACGACTGACAAACAGGTCTTTGCCACGAGCGTATTTATTTTTGTTACGATGTCATGAACCGCTCTAGGTGCACTTGCAGTATGGACTGACCAAGGGATGTCCATTCTTGGTAGTGGCTCTTGCACATCACCCTTAAAGAAAGTTGTACAGACGTTATAATACAGTTGAATTTCGTTTGTTTACACACCAACATTGCGAAGACCACCAAATCGTGTGTAAATTTAAAAAATTGAAGTGGAGTGTAAAAGGGATCAGAGACGTTCCATCAGGACGACATAAATTGATCATCATCACCAGACTGTGAAACACTTCCAATATTATTAACTCTTGGTAATACCTTTAAAAAAGCCTGAAACCCGTATTCGGTGGTTTAGAAGGACCACCATTTTACACACACTTTAAGGTGGTTTACGAGGACCACCGTTAAAACTGTTCACAGACACGTTTCTCAACGTTTTAAGCCGTTTGGAGCCTTAAAGTTTACGAGGACCAGGTATCGGTCCTCGTAACTACGGTGGTCCTCATAACGTAGGTGTGTAAACATGTTTTGGTCCTTGTAAGTACGGATGGGTGGACACACGCACACACGCACGCACGCACGCACACACACATACATTCATTTGTTCATTTATTCATTCACCACTGAACGGAGATAAAAATACTGTCTACTTTATTAACTAGTAGTAATCAAAGATTATGAGTGCTGCGTTTAATTATATGAAGCAACAACAGCAATCTACTGAACAAACGCTCCAAGCTTGTATCCAAATGCCGACATGAAAATAAATTTTATCTCAAGAACAATTGACGCTTATCCTACACAATAGCTATTGTATTGCGCTCTTCACTTTCAGTGTTTTAGCTCAAACAGCTTTACATCACACCCCCCTATTATGTAATAGTCCCGCCCCTCTCACCCATTGCAATGAGAACCCCATTGTTTCACTTATCGTAAACATGTATATATAGCTAGCTGATAAGTTTGCTCTTCATTAAATCTACCTGATGAGTGCATACACACGAAACTCAGAGTCGCAGGGCATCTCGTGTGTTTTCATTTAGTCATCTAATTCTATACACCGCTCTACACAAACGTGTATCAAGCACTCTTTAGCAGTGTTTGCTACAATTTCTCATGATTATTATTATTATTATTATTATTATTATTATTATTATTATTATAATCGTATCTATAACAAAATTCTCGAACGTGATTGGTTCTCCGCGCGCCTATTTGTCACGTAATCGGCGCGCGATCACGTGGGTGTCCAATTACAGGTGTCCGATTTGAACTTTTTGTAATCGGACATCTGTAATTGGATACCCACGTGATTTTCACGTCAATTATACGCGCTTTGATGGCTTCCTTAGCAATGTTTTCTACAGTTTTCAAAACTTAGGAAAAGTGCTACAGACGCTTTTGCTCAAAAAAAGTTCTGAAAAGACATTTTTAATTCCGAAATTTGTTATAGATACGATTAATTAGTAATTGGACCTCGTGTCGTACAATTCAGGGAGTAATCGTGCTCGTAATTTGAAATCAGCCTCGCGCTTCGCGCTCGTCCGATTTTTAAATTACTCGCGCGATTACTCCCTGAATTGTACTCCACTCGGTCCAATTACTATTACTTATTATTATTATTATTATTATTATTATTATTATTATTATTATTATTATTATTATTATTATTATTATTATTATTATTATTACTATTATTTTAATAATAACTCCCTTGGTTTGGTGAAAAGTCTCTCCCCAGATTTATGTTTCTCCAAGAAACAAGTCTGTTGCTGAAGGCCACCCAGTGAACTTTAGCTGCAAAGCCACAGGTGTTCCCAAGCCAACATTCTCCTGGACATTTAATGATGGGTACCTCCCTTCAGGTATCAATGAAACCAGTCATGATGAAGGATCATTCCTGGAGTTGGTTTACACGACAAAACGTATGGAAGGTATCTACAAGTGTACGGCGGAAAACAAAGCTAACACAACAACCTCTTCTGCATATCTTCATGTTTTTGGTAAGCAGATAGAAAAACTGCCTTATTCCTGATCATTAATAATTAATGATCAAGAATAATTGCAATTATTGTAGTTATAACATTACGTGACTTGAACAGTTTCGAAAATACCAAAAGCTTTCTTTTGTTTCATTAAACAAATATGGCCACTAATCACATGAGTGCATACGCTCTATATTTATTTGTTCTTCCAAAGGAACAGAAAGGATTGGAAATTACATGTGCATATAAAAACAACAAATTCACTCTTAAATTCTCTTGCTTTTCAAGCTCCACCTGAACTGAATCCTGAACTGAGGAATCAGTCTGTTGCATTTAACTCCACGCTTAATTTGACGTGCATTGTGAGAGGTGATCATCCACTTCAGATCAACTGGACTAAGAATGGCATGAATCTTGGAAATAGAGACAATAACACATACACTGTTTTTCAAGTGACTTTAGATGACTCAGGCTTCTATGGATGTACAGCCAAAAACTGGGCAGGAAAGGCATATGCTTTTTTCTGGATTGATGTTACAGGTAAAGCACTCAGTTGTGAATCGGGTTTTGCTAAAAGCAGGCCCGCGCCCACGGCCCGCCACGGCCCAGCGGCCCGACGGCCTGAAGGCTCAACGGCCCACGGCCCGCCACGGCCCGCCACGGCCCGGCGGCCCGGCAGCCCGCGGCCTGCGATGGCTCGGCGGCCTGGAGGCCCGGTGGCCCAGTCCCGATTTTCAACAGTTTTTTCGTCCAGCGGTAAATCCAAGCGCATGCATGGATCTGCATGAGGTTTCAGCGTGCAGAATGGACGACGGTGAGTTTTAATTCGTTTAGCAATTAATCATTTGAGTCCTTGTTTCTGTTTCAGAGTTACACAAAGAAAGCATGCAAACGCAAATCTACCGGCTTACAAAACCTTTCATAACTGTTGCCTGCCATTGCACAGAGTTACCGTAAAATCATCTGATTACAAAGTGACAATGTAATTGTCTGATAAACTGACAAACGCAACTCAGTGACAATTCGAAGTTCACATATCTCATTATTTAGCTTATGAAATTTTCAGTCTCAAACTGCCGTTTTAAAATAACTTACATCGTTTCAGAATGGACATCCTTCCTATCAGGTTCTGTACAAAGACGAATAAACAGACAATGACGACGTTTTCCACTTAGCAACAACAAACGAAAGAAAGGATCGAAAAAGACTGAAATGATTATCAAAATGGCACTGAACTGAACTCACCGTCGTCCATTTTGCACGCCGAAACCCATGCAGATCTGTTCATGTGCTTGGGTTTACCGCTGGGCGAAAAAACTGTTGAAAATCAGGACTGGGCCACCGGGCCTCCAGGCTGCTAGGCAATGGAGGGCCGCGGGCCGCTAAGCCTTCGGGCCGCTGGGCCGTGGCGGGCCTTGGGCCGCGGGCCTGCTTTTAACAAAACCCTTGTGAATCAGAGTACGTATTAGTCACTAAACGGGATTAATAGAAATTTTGGTTCAGGTGGTCAAATTTGGCACCAGTTTCCAATTAAGAGCACCAATAGCTTTGTCACATTTTAACCTTTTGTTGGCCATGGGAATTTAACGTTTTAAACTGTATCTCTTACCAATCAAGACTGACTTTTATTGCTTTCAAGTATTAAAAGCAACAATTCTCATTCTTTTGAATAAAGGAGCATTTTTTTTCTCCATGATTGTATATATAGGCTCAGAGAGAACTTTCATGGGTTGGAGAAAAGGACAGTTTTTGCATTTAACAAAGAACGCCTTCATAATGCGGTTGCAATCGAGAATTTTGGACCGTTCATTGACACTAATTTGGCCCTCCTGAAAAATTTTTCGGGGCCAAATTATTCAGGGCGAATGACGTGATCTCCATCGACCATGTGCTTTGTTTCTAGTTTCAAGTTTCATGTTTTGCCTCGCGTGTTGGTGTTCTTCCTAATGTCAAGTTTGACCTTCTCTTCGCATTTGATTTGCTTTCTTGTTGAAATCTGGACTGTGCTTCCTTTACTTCATATTTTCATGGACACGGTCGGCTAGGCTTTTGGATGTTAACCATGGAAACAGCTGTATTGGATTGCATTTGTTGATTTAGTTCCAGTTGCAACAGAAATGGTCAGTCTTATCAGGTAGAATATTGCTTGGAATTGGTGGAAGGGTACTCTGAGGGCACAGGGTGAACCAGAACCACTGAACAGAAATGTAAAATACTGTCTGCTTCATTAATCAGACCAGGGAAATGCTCGAATCAGTCACACAGAGTTTGTTTACAATAAAATAGCACGCGATTGGAAATGTTTACTTATATTTTTTAGCTTCCTGCTTAGAATAATCTTTGTGAAAAAATATACTTTTACAAACTAGCTTTTTCACTTTAATAAACACTACAAGTTAATGTGAGAATATTTAGCATGAAATTTGAAGGCTGATGTAAATAGTTTTAGTCCTATTAAACTTGTGAGTCTATGGAAACTGGCACCGTCAAGTAACATAGTTTGTACCGGGTCCTTTTCAATAAGAATGGCATGGACTTTGTCACTAAAATATCTTTCTGTAAAGCCCCAGTTGTTGGTGAAAAAATGTTGATTTTATCAATAGGTTGAAAGTCAGATAGGGAAATCATTGAGTATCTGTATTAAGGTTACAGTGTCGATCGCACTCATAATCTTTGATTACTACTAGTTTAATTATATTTTTTGTCAAATTGTGAAAAGTGTGGAAACATGCTACATAATTTTTATTCCATAAAGGCATTATAATTGATTTTGTTTTGAGGCTTTTTTATTTTCCACAAACGTGTATTTGGATGGTGGCATTGGATTGGTGGCATTAGATGTCGTATCTTAAAGTGGCTCAAAATAGTTTTCATCTTCCCAAACAAGTTTTATAAATCTTCCTATGAGTATAATTTGGTTCATCTTAACAGCATGAAATTTACCACAGAAATTATAGAAATCTACATACATGTAGATTCATATCCTCATATTTTTCCAAAAACCCTGTTACTGTGTCAACCATATGACACCTTCAGTTGTGCACTCAAAATTGGAAACTATATTGTCTTACTTAGAAAACAGGTTGGTGAAATCTTCTCAAACTTGTATTATACATGTAGATGTTATCAGGAATGATCAAAATATAAGTTTAAAAAAGTTCTGTCAAGCAAATGAAAGAAAAACTACTTTTTGACTACTGCTTTCTTAATTTTCTTCCTTCCTACAGAATTTTTGAGTTATTTTTTTGTAAAAAAAATACCTCTTAGTCGGCGCGTCGAGCATGTTATGGACGGGTCAATGGATCAGTGAGTCAGTGAGACAGTGAGTCAGTGAGTCAGTGAGTGAGAGATGTATGTCACTCCAATCAGATCAGATCTACTATAAACAGCCAATCAAATTTCTATAAATTTCTATAAATAACTACTATTGCTATTATTAGAATTAGTATTAGTATACGTATTTGTATTTATATAATAATAATACTACTACTAATAATAATTATAATAATAATAATAATAATAATAATAATAATAATAATAACAGGTGTTATGGTTTATGTTCCCTAACTACTCCCTTGCAAATAGCGTTATCCTGTGACACTGATTTTATGGCAAAGAGCGTTTTAACATTCTATAATATTGATAGATAATTTTTCTTTCCTTTATTTTATCAAATCTATAACAGTAAGAGTTGTTTAATTTTTTTGTTAATATACATGTTTATAGGAAACGATAATTTTTTTTTAAATAACTATTCTTGCTATTATTAGAATTAGTATTAGTATTTGTATTTCTATAATAATAATAACAATAATAATAAATAGGAGAAACAATAATAATAATAATAATAATAATAATAATAACAGGTGGTATGGTTTATGCCCCCTAATAACTCCCTTGGTTTGGTCAAAAGTCTCTCCCCAGATTTATGTTTCCCCAAGAAACAAGTCTGTTCTTGAAGGCCACCCAGTGAACTTTAG
>JAHPZR010019412.1:25000-70465 GCA_019787425.1 Platygyra sinensis
AGGCAGGCTCTGGAGTGGTATTATATTGTGGGTCCTGTACTTGGTTGCATTGTCGTATTTGCTGTAGGCTGGTGCATGTGCAAGCATCGAAGAGCAGGTAAAACCATAACTGAATAACAGTGTTTTATAGTCAATTATGCTGATTTTCAAAACACCTCTTTTAAAGTGCTTAGCCCAAAGGAATAAATTTTTGTCTGCTCTTCCCAAAAATGTATTTGACAACGACATGTATATATAGTGATAGTTGTTGTTATAGTTAAACCCACCATATCTTTTTCATGGTGGGTCGGTTCGTCATACCGTCATTCCGTCGACCCGTTGGTCTGTTGGTCGGTTGGTCGGTCACTCAGTAGGTAGGAAGAGTCTGCATATGAGCCAGGTGGCCCATCAGGCCAGACCTTATCCTGGTTTCTGTAGCATGAAGTGACTAGAAGTATTTCTACTCCGTCCTAAATGGCATGGTAGTCCATGACAGGGTTACTCCCAGCATTAAGTTTGTCCGTACCCATTTATACACCTGGGTGGAGAGAGGCACCATGAGAGTAAAGTGTCTTGCCCAAGAACACATCACAATGTCTCCGATCAGGCTCAAACCCAGACTTTTTGATCCGGAGACAAGCACACTATTTTTGAGGCCACCGCGCCACTTCATCTCTCTGACCTCTCTTTTATAGTATATAATAGTTATGGTTCTTGCATTTATTAAACCTTGTTTCATTTTGTTTCTTTGTTTCTTTTTTTCTTTCTTTCCTTCATCTGTATCTTTGGTTATCTTTCACTGGGTAAATATAGCTGTGACAGAACTGTAAGTCGATATCCTTCCTGCTTTTTGCTACTTAAAATGTGCAGTTACATTGTGTACTTTAATACATCACCGTTTTTGCCTATGACCAATAACAGCATATGCATAACATTTATCTTCAAAGGAGCACTATCATGAGAATGGCTTTTAAAAGACAAATTAAAATCCAAAAGATATATTTGCATCAATGATAACCAATAAACAGTGGAATTGTGTTAGAAATTACTATACTATTACAACTGAAGCTTTCAAAGGGCTGTTCACATTATACATGTAATAAATTCTGGAGACTGAAATTTTACGCTTGCGTTTCAGAAAAATCTCGGTAAATTAATCACAACGAATTCCTCTCCTTTTAACTAAGAATCATCTTAGATTTTTAATTAGGGTGGAATGATGGGATTATTTAGTGTATCAATGAAGATACTATCATAAGTTTAAGACTCCATTCTCCAAAACATGTAGCAAGATTCTCATGAAATGCCCCATCAATCCATCCCATATTTCCAAAGATGAGCAGTGCATGTATGAACATGTTTCAAAGTACATTTTAGATTTTAATCTGCAGGTGCACATGTACATGCACTACTGGGAAATATGGCTTCTAGGTTTAAAGTTAGTTAACGCTTTGTAAGAGCTTCAATATAACTGAAGAAAGGAGAATAATGTATGTGACTGGGTTTCTTCAAGGAGGATCTGTGTCCCTGAAAATTAATCTCCCTTTCAACATTATATATATATTTTTTATTTTTTGCAACAATTGCACAGTTTTCTTTCCTCAGATAGCTTCAGTTTGTTCAACAAAGGTGTTTTTGTTTGCTTAGTCATAAAGCTCAGTCAGTTCATGTGTACAGTTTTAATTAAGGCTTATTTTCAGTATCTTTGGCTGAGGGAAGACATACAGTAAGCAACACCCCCACTTGAACTACTCTGAATAAATAGGGGTCACTGCATGAAATACATGTAGCATTGAAATAAATATGATAGACAACATTTGATGATGATGATGATGATGATGATGATGATAAAAATAATGATAATAATAATAATAATAGTATAGAATTAAATGACTAAATGAAAATACACGAGATTCCCTGCGACTCTGAGTTTCGTGCGTATGCACTCATCAGGCAGATTTAATGAAGAGCAAACTTATCAGCTAGCTATATATACATGTTTACGATAAGTGGAACAATGGGGTTCTAATTGCAATGGGTGAGAAGGGCGGAACTATTACATAATAGGGGGGTGTGATGTAAAACTGTTTGAGCTAAAACACTGAAAGTGGAGGAGCGCATACAATAGCTATTGTGTAGGATAAGCGTCAATTGTTCTTGAGATAAAACTTATTTTCATGTCGGCATTTGGATACAAGCTCGGATCGTTTGTTCAGTAGATTGTTGTTGCTGCGTTTAATTATATGAAGTTTTTCTGCTAAGCATAAATCACATCTTTTGCTTGAATTGTGATAGGGCGGGCTCTTGCGATGATAGACCATTTAGTTGTAAAGCTGGTGTTGCTGTCTTTGAGTTGCCAGATGTATTTTGATAGTTCAGTGCTATTAGAAAGTTTCCTGTGGGTGAATGTTGACTTGTGTTGAGTGTATCTTTGTTTAAAAGTTCCTTCTGTCAGTCCGATGTAGTTCTTGGTAGTGGTTTGATTAGCTGTCGTAGATGTTATTTGTGCATTGTAGATCAGGCTGGTGGTTAAGCATTTATTGTCGAGAGGGCAATTTTGTTGAGATCTGCAGTTACATAGTTTGTCGTTGTTGTCGTTGGTGTCGTTATTTGATAAGATCTTCTTGTTATGCTTGCTTATTATGGCTCCCATATTCTCCATACAGCTGTAGCTTACTTTGATGTTGTTCTTGTTGAAAAGGGTGTGATACTTGTGTTGTTGAGGGAAGTGTTTAGATACGAGCTTAAGGAAGGTTTTGCCGATGTTAGTTTTCACGCTGCTGTTAAAAGGAGGATTATACCAGATAATGTTACGCTTGCGGTTTCTACTTGGTCGATCATTTTGTCTGTGTTTGTTGTAGGAAAGGCTTGCTGTGTATCCACTGGATTTGAGGGCGTCGTCATAGGTAGTCTTAGCTTTGTTGAATTCTTCTTCGTTGCAGGAAATGTCTGAGATTCTACGGTTGATGGAGTCGGGTAGCTGCTTGGTGATGTTGGGAGGGTGGTTGGATTCAACGTTAATATATAGAGGGTGGTCGTTAGGCTTTCTGTAGGGATAGTACGTTCCGTTGTTGAGGTTGAATGTGACATCGAGGAAGTTGACGATCTTGAGGTTAGTTTGGATTGTGATGTTCAGTCTGTGAGTTTTAAAATGTCTCGTGATGTCCTTTCTTATTCTGTCTGCTTGTGGTCCCGTGGTGTTTTTGAATACTGCCAGTCCGTCGTCTCTGTAAAGTCCGATGTTTTCTTTTCCGTAAGTGCTACTTAAGCCGTTTAGGATGAACAGGCCAACTTCCACTTATCGTATACATGTATATACAGCTAGCTGATAAGTTTGCTCTTCATTAAATCTGCTGCTGAGTGCATACGCATGAAACTCAGAGTCGCAGGGAATTTCGTGTATTTTCATTTAGTCATCTAATTCTCTACTATTAATATTATTATTATTATTATTATTATTATTTTTATCATCATCATCATCATCATCATCAAATGTTGTCTATCATATATATTTCAATGCTACATGTATTTCATGCAGTGACCCCTATTTATTCAGAGTAGTTCAAGTGGGGGTGTTGCTTACTGTATGTCTTCCCTCAGCCAAAGATACTGAAAATAAGCCTTAATTAAAACTGTACACATGAACTGACTGAACTTTATGACTAAGCAACAAAAACACCTTTGTTGAACAAACTGAAGCTATCTGAGGAAAGAAAACTGTGCAATTGTTGCAAAAAATAAAAAAAATATATATATAATGTTGAAAGGGAGATTAATTTTCAGGGACACAGATCCTCCTTGAAGAAACCCAGCCACATACATTATTCTCCTTTCTTCAGTTATATTGAAGCTCTTACAAAGCGTTAACTAACTTTAAACGTAGAAGCTATATTTCCCAGTAGTGCATGTACATGTACACCTGCAGATTAAAATCTAAAATGTACTTTGAAACATGTTCATACATGGACTGCTCATCTTTGGAAATATGGGATGGATTGATGGGGCATTTCATGAGAATCTTGCTACATTTTTTGGAGAATGGAGTCTTAAACTTATGATAGTATCTTCTTTCTCGCGATTAATAATAATAGTAATAATAATTTTTTTTAAAAAATAATGAAAGCTTTATTAAAACTTCACAATAATTACTTACAAGATAAAAAAGGGCTAAAAGAACAATTTAGTAATTATTATTAAAATAAAAGCTTTTGGTGGCTATGTAGATATCAACAATAAGGTAGACTATGGATTCTTTTAAATTTGTCTCAGTTTGTTTCATTTTATTGCAAAATCACTGAATTAACATGATTGTTTGCAATAACGTTTGAGTAGTTAGCCCGGCCTGCCCTCTGATGATGAAGTGTTGAGTTAATTTTTTTTAGGGCTGATCCCAAGGAAGCAGTTGAGATGCAGTTCCAGAATCTTGTGGTGGATGAATGGGAGATTGCAGTTGATCGTTTACAACTTCAAGAAGTCATTGGCAGGGGGGCATTTGGAGCAGTCTGGAAGGCACTTTTGAATGAACCCAATGGAAAACCTGGAAATCGGGCAGTTGCTGCAAAATGTTTTACACGTAAGATCATGTAGAAGTAGTAAGACAAACTCAGACACAGTGTAACTCTGCTTTATGGTCACCTTCTTATAAAGATTATGGTCAATTTTTGTCCTGGTAAAATACTCATACACTTTCTAACAAGAAAAAAATCAATTAATGTAGGCACCCCATTAACACGGCCAATGGCTCCAGTCTGAGATCCCAAACAGTATATATGTTATGTTATTTGCGGGCCTTGAGGTCCATATTGGGAAAAAAACTGTGTCCTTGGTCTTGAGTATGGCCTAGGACCACAGGCTGATAGTCGCACTAAAGAGAGAGGGCCCGAGATGGCCAGATGGGAAAAGTCCAGAATTAACTTAAAAGAAACATGCAACCTCGATATGCATGGTCATGTGATACTGGTCACCATATACCTTTTGACTGCTGTCATATGATCATCACATAGACGTTCAATATAATTGTGTACAGTATGCCAAGACTGCATGCCTAGGTTGACCTATTTCCTGGAGTATGGTGGCCATGCTGTGCACCATCATTGTGGTCGTAAGGTGCACACAATTGCAATCAATATGGCTAGTCATTTTGACCATGAAAAAAAGGAATGCATGCTTTGCTATTTCTATGCATGCATGTGGTTCTGTTCCTATGGATGTATGGTGCTCTGCTTGACGCCTCTTCAGACTGCTAGAGCTCTGCTATTAAATTTAACTGCCTCTGACCACAGGCTTACTATCCTCTGTTTGTGTGGTCAAAGGTCCTTAAGGTACAAAAAAATTGGTTATAACTGCTACACAATAATAGGTTCTTAATTTCTATAAAGGAGATTAGGGTTGTTGATTACCAGAAAAGAAATAGGTATCTCAAAGCCACACTCTTAAAGTTAAAAGGTTTGTTGCAATTTAACTGCAACCCACTTAGAAGAATCTACTTGATCCTTGGAAAACATGTCCCTCTATTTTTGGATATTAAACTAGCAAATTTCTGCCAGCAGGTTCTTAAACCACAAGGTTTTTACAAGCGGGGTTTTTCCTGTATTAAATATTAAATAAGTAAGGGTTTCTTAAAACTTTTAACGATAAAAATCAAGGGTAAAAGAGAACGTTTCGACCATACTTCGGTGATTATCAAGTGAATGGTAAAAATTGAAACAGTGAATATATACACGCAACATTATATATATATTTTTTTTATTTTTTGCAACAATTGCACAGTTTTCTTTCCTCAGATAGCTTCAGTTTGTTCAACAAAGGTGTTTTTGTTGCTTAGTCATAAAGTTCAGTCAGTTCATGTGTACAGTTTTAATTAAGGCTTATTTTCAGTATCTTTGGCTGAGGGAAGACATACAGTAAGCAACACCCCCACTTGAACTACTCTGAATAAATAGGGGTCACTGCATGAAATACATGTAGCATTGAAATATATATGATAGACAACATTTGATGATGATGATGATGATGATGATAAAAATAATAATAATAATAATAATAATAATATTAATAGTAGAGAATTAGATGACTAAATGAAAATACACGAAATTCCCTGCGACTCTGAGTTTCATGCGTATGCACTCAGCAGCAGATTTAATGAAGAGCAAACTTATCAGCTAGCTGTATATACATGTATACGATAAGTGGAAGTTGGCCTGTTCATCCTAAACGGCTTAAGTAGCACTTACGGAAAAGAAAACATCGGACTTTACAGAGACAACAGACTGGCAGTATTCAAAAACACCACGGGACCACAGGCAGACAGAATAAGAAAGGACATCACGAGACATTTTAAAACTCACAGACTGAACATCACAATCCAAACTAACCTCAGGATTGTCAACTTCCTCGATGTCACATTCAACCTCAACAACGGAACGTACTATCCGTACAGAAAACCTAACGACCACTCTCTATATATTAACGTTGAATCCAACCACCCTCCCAACATCACCAAGCAGCTACCCGACTCCATCAACCTTAGAATCTCAGAAATTTTCTGCAACAAAGAAGAATTCAACAAAGCTAAGACTACCTATGACGACGCCCTCAAATCCAGTGGATACACAGCAAGCCTTTCCTACAACAAACACAGACAAATTGATCGACCAAGTAGAAACCGCAAGCGTAACATTATCTGGTATAATCCTCCTTTTAACAGCAGCATGAAAACTAACATCGGCAAAACCTTCCTTAAGCTCGTATCTAAACACTTCCCTCAACAACACAAGTATCACACCCTTTTCAAAATGAACAACATCAAAGTACAAGCTACAGCTGTATGGAGAATATGGGAGCCAAATTAATAAGCAAGCATAACAAGAAGATCTTATCAAATAACGACACCAGCGACAACAACGACAAACTATGTAACTGCAGATCTCAACAAAATTGCCCTCTCGACAATAAAATGCTTAACCACCAGCCTCAGATCTACAATGCACAAATAACATCTATGACAGCTAATCAAACCACTACCAAGAACTACATCGGACTGACAGAAGGAACTTTTAAACAAAGATACACTCAACACAAGTCAACACTCACCCACAGGAAACTTTCTAATAGCACTGAACTATCAAAATACATCTGGCAACTCAAAGACAGCAACACCAGCTTTACAACTAAATGGTCTATCATCACAAGAGCCTGTCCCTATCACAATTCAAGCAAAAGATGTGATTTATGCCTAGCAGAAAAACTTCATATAATTAAACACAGCAACAACAATCTACTGAACAAACGAACTTGTATCCAAATGCCGAAATGAAAATAAGTTCTATCTCAAGAACAATTTAGTAATTATTATTAAAATAAAAGCTTTTGGTGGCTATGTAGATATCAACAATAAGGTAGACTATGGATTCTTTTAAATTTGTCTCAGTTTGTTTCATTTTATTGCAAAATCACTGAATTAACATGATTGTTTGCAATAACGTTTGAGTAGTTAGCCCGGCCTGCCCTCTGATGATGAAGTGTTGAGTTAATTTTTTTTAGAGCTGATCCCAAGGAAGCAGTTGAGATGCAGTTCCAGAATCTTGTGGTGGATGAATGGGAGATTGCAGTTGATCGTTTACAACTTCAAGAAGTCATTGGCAGGGGGGCATTTGGAGCAGTCTGGAAGGCACTTTTGAATGAACCCAATGGAAAACCTGGAAATCGGGCAGTTGCTGCAAAATGTTTTACACGTAAGATCATGTAGCAGTAGCAAGACAAACTCAGACACAGTGTAACTCCGCTTTATGGTCACCTTCTTATAAAGATTATGGTCAATTTTTTTGTCCTGGCAAAATACCATACACTTTCTTACAAGAAAAAACTCAATTAATGTAGGCACCCCATTAACACGGCCAATGGCCCCAGTCTGAAATCCCAAACAGTATATATATTATGTTATTTGCGGGCCTTGAGGTCCATATTGGGAAAAAACTGTGTCCTTGGTCTTGAGTATGGCCTAGGACCACTGGCTGAGAGTCATACTAAAGAGGGAGGGCCCGAGATGGCCAGATGGGAAAATTCCAGAAGTAACTTAAAAGAAACATGCAACCGCGATATGCATGATCATGTGATACTGGTCACCATATACCTTTTGACTGCTGTCATATGATCATCACATAGACGTTCAATATAATTATGTACAGTATGCCAAGACTGCATGCCTAGGTTGACCTATTTCCTGGAGTATGGCGGCCATGCTGTGCACCATCATTGTGGTCGTAAGGTGCACACAATTGCAATCAATATGGCTAGCCATTTTGACCATGAAAAAAAGGGATGCATGGTTTGCTATTTCTATGCATGCATGTGGTTCTGTTCCTATGGTTGTATGGTGCTCTGCTTGACGCCTCTTCAGACTGCTAGAGCTCTGCTATTAAATTTTACTACCTCTGACCACAGGCTTGCTATCCTCTGTTTGTGTGGTCAAAGGTCCCCAAGGTACAAAAAAATTGGTTATAACTGCTACACAATAAAAACCCACTTGAGAGAACCTACATTTTTTGAGGTCTGGCGAGATAAGTTGTTGTATTTTGGAGTAGTTCTTGACAAATTAGGCCAAGTAGGTTCTTAGTTAGGTTCTTAATTTCTATAAAGGAGATTAGGGTTGTTGATTACCAGAAAAGAAATAGGTATCTCAAAGCCACACTCTTAAAGTTAAAAGGTTTGTTGTAATTTAACTGCAATCCACTTAGAAGAATCTGCTTGATCCTTGGAAAACAGGTCCTTCTATTTTTGGATATTAAACTGGCAAATTTCTGCCAGCAGGTTCTTAAACCACAAGGTTTTTACAAGCGGGGTTTTTCCTGTATTAAATATTAAATAAGTAAGGGTTTCTTAAAACTTTTAACGATAAAAATCAAGGGTAAAAGAGGACGTTTCGACCATACTTCGGTGATTATCAAGTGAATGGTAAAAATTGAAACAGTGAATATATACACGCAACCATCTTCACGAGCGTATTGAAGAACACAAAAATTTTTTCTTTCTTCTTCACGAATTGGCAGGCATTTTCGCGACAAACATTCTTTGGCTCCAAAAGATCTTACGAAGAATTTTAGTGTTTTAATGAAGTGCATGAACAAATTTGACTGCCTCGTCTATGATTTTTTTTTATTCATGAGCTGAGACCTTCTCTCAATGTGCAATCAGACTCCATTCATCCTAAGGTTTTTAACTAGCTTAAATGGTGTGTTCTTTGTATGTTTTTCTTGTCCATTTACTTCTTATATGCATATATATATATTCACTGTTTCAATTTTTACCATTCACATGATGATGACTGAAGTACGGTCAAAATGTCGTCTTTTACCGTTGATTTTTATTGATAAATGTGAAATCTTGTTAAAATTGATATTTATATGCACTTTGCAGATATAAACAAATGAAGTGAAAACAGTGATTCAATGTTTTTGTTTGCTTGAAGCAAGTGAAAGTAGTTTTGTGAGTTTAAGTTTTGAACTCTCTTTAGGAAAACATTAATTTACAAAATGCATGCAAAGTCAAAACCAAAAATATTTAACTTTGAAATTGCAACGAAAAAACTGTGTACCGCAATTCTTCGTTGTGAGAGCTAAATTAGACCTCCATCTTCACAAAAACTGCCCTTGCTCTATAGTTTGTGTAATTTAAGTTGACGGCTCAAATATCAAATTAGACTGCAATTTTACTTCGTTTCTATGCTCTGTGTTTTGTGGTTGGTCATGACATCAGTTACAATGTGCCTGGAGGTGGCTGATGAGGCCAATCTGGGCATGGAACCCTCTCCCACAGGATGGCCGCTTTTGAGTGGGTGTGAGGTGCTGGATGCTTGCTGCTCTGGCCTTGCACGTCTCTCGCTCTTCCTCTGCTGTGGTTGTTCTGCAGTCTTCAGTTGTCTGAGCTTCAGTGGCAACCAGGCTGTTCCAGGTGGGGCAGTCTGAAGTAAGGGCCTTTTCATGAATCTGTCTCAATAGAGAAATCTTTCAAAGAGATCTTCAGCCGTTCTTTGAAGTGCTCACATTACCCTCTTGCTGTGCCCTTCCCTTGGCAGGGCTCACCATAGAGCAGCTGTTGGAATGTGGTCAATAGGCCTGCATGTAATGTGGCCTGCCCATCTGACTTGGGTCTTGCACATGATAGAGATGATTTTGGTTGGGCTTGTTCATTGGAGGACTTCTGTGCCTGGGATTTTTTCATGCCAGCAGATGTTGAGGAGTTTCCGAAGACATCTGACGTGGAAATGATTCAGTACTTTCTTGTGTCATCTGTCCACAGTTTGCAGCCAATACAGCAGGGTGGTGAGGACTACTGCTCTATAAACTTGGAGTTTGGTGGCTAGGCTGATTCCTCTCCTCTCCAAGACTTCTTCTCTGAGACCCCCGAACGTGCTGCTAGCTGACGAGATTCTGTTGTTGGTCTCAGCATCGATGCTTTACTGAGTGAGTGAGTGTTCTGCCAAGATACATAAAGTTTTCAGTGGCTTGGAGGCACTGTCCTTTCACTGTGATGCATGGGTCTTGGTATAGGTTGTAAGGGGCAGGATATAAAATCACTTCAGTCTTCTTGGTACTCATAATAACACCAAAGTTGTTACAGGCTGTAGAGATGTTGTTCACCTCCAGTTGCATCTCTTGCTCAGTGTTGGCACGGTCATCCTCGAAGAGAAGGTCTCTAATGGCATTGTCTCTCAACTTCGTGACGGCCTGCAAGCACCTCTGGTTGAACAGTGTCCCATTGAACCCCTACCAGATCTTAATGTTTGCATCACAGTCTCTGAATGCATGGTTCTGCTTGGCCGAAAACATCATGCTGAACAGTGTCTGAGCAAGCATGCAGCCATGTTTGACATTGTTGGTTACTGGGAATAAGTCTGTTTGTTCGCGACCATCACGAACACCGGCAGTCACGCCCTGGTGGGCTATTGCAATGAACTTGTCAGGGCAGCCGATCTTGGACATGATCCTCCAGAGCCTTTCTCTGCTTACTGTGTCGAAGGCCTTCGCCAGGCCTTGGTCATGAAGGCGGTGTAGAGATCGTGGAGTTGGTCCATGCACTTTTCCTCAATCTGTGCAGGAACCACACAGACTCTCAGGAAGGAGGACCTGCTCCAGGTGGTGTAGCAGGCAGTTCAGCAGCACACGGGCAATGACCAGGAGGGAGACTCTGCAGTAGGTAGTTGCTACAGGACTGGTGATTCCTGCATTTGTAGATATGGATGGTTGTTGCATCCTTGAAGTCCTGAGGGAGCTGCTTTTTTTCCCACATGGCTGGAAGAGGATGGTAAGCTTGTCAAGCAGGGCTGGACCAGCTGCTTTGTACACCTCAGCAGGGATGGCGTCTGATCCTGGGGTTTTCCTGGTGGACATTTGCTTGATGACTTTTCAGTCAGTGTTTTTCTTCCAACAGTTCCTGGTCATCTGCATTGAAGACATGAAGGATCGTCCCAGTGATATACACAACTTACGCGAAATTACAGTTGTATAGCCTAAATATATACAACTTACGTAGCTGTGAAATTATAGCCTAAAAAATGAAGCTTGAACGGGATTCGAACCCATGGCCTCTCCAATACTTCTGCAGTGCTCTACCAACTGAGCTATCAAGCCACCTGGGAGATAGTAAGAATGCAAGTGAATAGTCGTACTATATGACAGATCATCTGTTTGAACTGCAGAGAAAGATGTGACGACATGAAGGACCAGCGCAGTCACATAGAACTGTGAAATTAAAGCTTGAAAAAGAAATCAGTCTTGAGCGATCATGTAGAATTACATTTCACTTGCGTAATGTGTACTGCCAGCACACGGGGTAAGTTATCCAATTTCTACCAAAATTTTAAAAGTATGTCAATGATGCTGCGTATACCAGATAAACAGGACCGAATCAAGAAAGTTAGCAGTTTGGGAAAATTCCATGGGAGATACAGCTGTACCAACGTTTTGGTATTAATTGTTTACCTTGTTGAGTAGAAAATTCTTCATACTTCAGATGGCATTAACACAGCAAATCACACAAGAATACATTCACATATTTTTACTTCTTTGTATTATAAAGAACGTTCAATGGAGAAGTCTCTGTACGAGCCTAATAGTATTTATCCAGATTTTAGCATGAAGCAACTAGATGTACACATGAGATGCCAGTCCATTGCAGGGTTACTTCCCAGAATTTAATTTGCAGGCACCCATTTGTTCACCTGGGTGGAGAGAGGCATTGTTAGAGTACACTACCTACCCCAAGAACATTATACACTTAATGTATGGTCCCGAGGGTAACAGTTAATTTTGTTTTCCCGAGAGTTCTGATGTTTCCCGAGATGAAGTCAAGGGAAACATCAGGACTCGAGGGAAAACGAAACTAACTAGTTTCCTGAGGCACCATACATTAAGTGTTTTGTTATATATTTAAAGTTTCCCTTAAACAATCATATAGCAAAAACAAACAAACAAAGACGGCACAACTGCTTTATTCACAACCGTCAATCCTGCTGAATGAATAAGTCTTAACTTAAGCTTAATTACAAATGTTTTGAAGTACATGAAAAAGCAAAATCATTTCGAATTGTAAAAATTGATGGTAACATTTGCTCCAGAAAATGCCCCTGCATTAAAGTTTACAGTCTCCTGGATATGAGATGCAAAATTCTGCATAGTCATAGGGGAGTTTGGCACTGTGCTTCTACCAAGAGAATTTTCACTTGCCTGCTCATGCATCGCCACAATTGCGGTGCTAGTTGACTCAAGATTTTCAACAGAACAGGTACTACTGAGACAATCGGTAATTTCTCTCTGCTTAACCTCCGAGAGACACCTGGAGTAAGAGTGAATGCTGCTCTCAGATTTGTGTCCCAAAACATGCATTATGTGGCGAGCCTCAAAATTGCATTCATCCAAGAGCGACACGGCCGTTGCCCTGATACAGTGATTAGCATACTTTTGTGAAAGTTTCAGCTCTTTGGAAATTGAACTCATGAAAGTTCCTAGCGTATTTTTCCCGATGAGCACATTACAATACCAGACTTCATCAGAATGGCTAAAATTATCCGTCGCTTGCAGCCTCTCCACAAACATAACAGTGCTGGATTTAGCTTAGTTTTAACTGGACAGTAGGGACTCTCAGGTCTTTCATACATAATTATGTCCTTCCCCTAGAGAATCACCTGGTTGCTCATTTGCCCTGTGGTTTTTGTCTAGTTCATCAACAGCTTGGTAAAAAAACTTTTTCCCAGTTGTGTCAACCAGCAAGGCGAACGATTTTTTTTGTGAGGAGTCAGAGAGTTTTGTGCTGTGCCAAGTGAGGTGGAACATAATATTAAACCACACCACTTGTTGGAGGGAATTAGGATGTGGAGAAGATGGGTTGTAGGAGGACTGGATCTTTTCTAGATATTCCTTTGATATTGGGCTGTGGTGATCAACTCTGCCAAATCCTTGCCGCTTCAAGTGGACAATTGCCGCCTCAAAAATTTGATTTGATTTAGAGAATTCGCCATCACTTATTATGTCAAATTCTAGCTCTTTTCAGGAGAAAGTGTCTTTGAAGACCAAATGGTATTCCCATCAAAACAGACTTTTTGTAGCTGTCTGTTCTGTTTCTTTGCGTTCGGCCAGAATTTCGACAGAAGTTCATTCAGTTCCTTCTTTGGAATTATTTCTAGCAATTCTGTATTTATTACCCGCTCATCTTCTGGTTAACTTCGTTCCAGTATACCAGGAATGTAACAACAGCATTCTTAGTTGCTTTTCTTGTATTTTCAGAATCCTTGCCTTCAATTAAGTTCTGTATTTCTTCCACTGATAATCTAGAAAAGCATTTTTTTTTTTAACCTCACTGGGTTCCATTATCAATCATCTCTGGTTGCAACTGAAAACTGGCAGGGGAGGTCCGTCCCCGTCAATGACACTGATGTGAGCACATGCTGAAGACCATGCTATTTTTAAGTCAGTCATTCACTGATCATGTGCTGTTGTATTCAGCATGCAGGCAATAATAATAATTATTGCACAATTGTATCCCAATCGGGATACATTTGAATTTGATCAGGGGCACGTGAACAAGAATCAATCAATCAAAGAGCTTATTTTGTTGAGTGAGAGTCTAGCTATATAACAAAATGTGTTGATGCTCCAGCTAGAGCTGAACACTGGAATCTTTCCAGAGTTCAGCGCTTCCCATTCTGTATTATGTATGCATACTCATAAGTAAAGAATTCGCCATTGCAATTACTAAAAATGTAAATTTCTTGATTACCTGCGACCACACAAACATACTGAAGTTAGAGGGCTATTCTCTGAAGCGTCAAAATAACAACTATTTTTTTAGTAACTTCTATTTATTTCTGGCTTACTGAAAAGCTTGATATAAATAATAAATGATTAGAGTTGTGAGACGTTTGATGTTGCTCACAGCATTATCAAGGTAAAAGTGAAAGTTTAAACGCGGTGTGAATGCAAGTTAGTGGAACTAGTTGAATAGACAATTTATTTGCTTTTGATCTTGTGAACTCATGCACAAAATTTCACGCGGTAGAGACAGTTGCACGTTCAAAGTTTGCTTGAGATCTTGAGTAATTGAAATTTCGTGGATAAGACAATTCAATTTGGCTTTCGGCACTGCTTAAATACTGCAAAGTTTTAAATTAACGCCGGTTTGGAGATCCTGTGCATACACACACACTCTATTAAACAGAAAATTCCAATTGACAAATTCAATATTTGTACCTTGTTATATTGTGTTCTTACATTGTAGCCACTTCTGGGGAAGAAGGCAGGAAATCTCTGATGAGAGAAATTGAGCTGGGAAAACTTCTTGGAGAAAAACCTCAGCCAAACATTATTGAGTTTATTGGCTGTGTTACAACCCAAGGTAAAATTGCAATTGTGGAAATTGCTTCATGTATGACTTGAGATGAAATGTCCTATAGGTTTATGTAGAGCGAATGATGTGAAAAGAAATACAAATGAAATTAAATTGTGATCATCTCAGTTATTACAGTTTAAGCCAAAGCCTTCTTAACCCCTGGGAGAAAACATTGTCAATGTTGATAATGTTCCTCATTTTCTAACAACACAAAACCAGTGTTCAAAAAGACAACACAGTGACATGCCAGAGTTCCAGATCTGGACCACTGAATCCCGTGTCCAGTATAGTAATTATTAGCGTTCCACGTCTTTGAAATGTCCCAAAAAATTTAATACACCTTAAAAAGTGAGTTGACTGTAGATTATTATTCTTGATCATGCTCTCATGCACTTAGTTCATCCAATGATGATCATGGAGTACTTGGCATGTGGTGACTTGCTGGGTTATCTGAGGAAAAGCCGTGGAATTCATGACAAGTATCATCGTGGACAAGGGAGTGTTCCAGAGCTGGAAATATATGACCTAGTGTTGTTTGCCAAACAAATTGCTGCTGGTATGGTGTTTCTTGGATCCAGAGGGGTAAGTAAACATCTCACAGAAATCAAACTGCAACAGAATTATACAGGCTGAGTCCACATTTGAACAAACTCTACATCTCTAACTGGTGACTACAGTGTAGTATGTTGGTGTATTGTGATTTTTTAAGCATATATTCGTTGACAAGTTTCCTATGGTACATAGTGGAAGGCTAACAAATAGACTCTTTGCTGCTGTGCAACTCTTCCTTAACTGATGAAGGTGATGTCAACATGTGGTAAGAACAAAAAAAGTAGCAGAAGAGAAACAAAAACAGGTGTTAATGACGTCATCTATACGTTTGTCCTAATTGATTATACATAAGAACCAAAATCCGAGAATACTTTGACTTGTTATATAATCTGTGTTTGAGCCTGTTGACCAATCAGTTTGGCGGTTATCACCAGTTTTTGTACCATAAAGGGTCTAGGAGCATTCCCAATCCCCCTGGATTTTGTTTTAAATTTACTTTCATGTTTGTTTACATTTAACAATACTTATGCTGTGGCGTTACACTAATAAAATAAAATGAAAAGCTAGATACACTATTAACAAAACAGCACAGCTACTTAGCACTACTTACAGTACAAGACAGCTTCTTTACCCAGCTTACCTTACAGTAATGATTTCTAACAATTTTTTTGAAGGAAATGTTGCATTCGTAACAGCAATATATATACATTTTTAAATAGCATATCCTGTAATTATTTAACAATTAATCTAGCAATATATCATTTCATATCCTTTCATTAATTTACACCTTTTGAGAGTGTTTAACAGGACGGAAAATGCGAAGAAGCATCATAAGAGAATACCATTAACGTTATTTTCTTTTGTAATGAATTCAACCCAAACAAGATTCCTCTCATTTACCTTGTGATAAGGTAGATAATAGTTAGCAAATAATAAACAGAAATTCAGTTTCCTCCCCACTTACCATACCAAACAATATTGAGGTGTTATGCTTCTCATTGAACCAGTTCAAAACCCAGTCGTGAAAAGAAGTTATGATACTTCAATTTTGAAATGCATGAAGCACTGAGTCAGGCTCACCACAGAAGAAACATCTATTATTGTCTGTAATTCCATAGAGAGTAAGCTCTTTCTTGGTAGTGACAATACAATGGATTAGCTGGTAGTGAAATTCTCTCACTTGCTTTTCTTTCCAAGTGACCTTCACTCCAATAAAGATCAGTTTGGGTTTGTGGCAAAGCCGTCAGAGCAAAGTTGCGGTCCCATTTTGTTGGACAAGTGGCCTGAGGCTTCCATTTATTTGGAAAAGCCAGTAATAGTGTTTAGATCCAAGTTCAAGAGGTCAATGGTTAGGAGCAAGGGTAATTGAAAACAGGTGCCACCGGACAAAAAGTTGACATTAGGCTTAGCACACACCTTGCCTTTTTTTCCGTAAGGCACTCGGGATTGCACAGATTACTTGGAAATAACATACATGTAGTTAGTAGAGGCATTATGAGTTATACCAGAAATATCCAACCTTAGCAAATCAGTTTCTGATGTAAATTGCCGGAAATGACATTCTGCTTTTCAAATTTTCTGCTGAGCAGGTTGAGTGATTATCCAGAGTCCACCAAAGTTCAAAGCTGACAGAAGCTTTTGACTAGAATGACTGCCTTCAGTAAGGTGTTTTTGTTGCTTTGAGTATGCCAGAAAGCAGTCAGCAACTTTGGCTTCCAGTAGTGTGGCTGCATTCCTAGAAAGTCCACTGCTTTGAGAGAATTAATTTTAAGCTTCTTTTAACTATGAATAATTGCTAGGCTCAATCCTCAAACTTTCTGCAAAAAAACTTTATTTTCTTTTACATTACGGACAGCATGTCCGGCTATTTCTACAAGAACACTTGGACTTAACTATTGAACTTGCTGCAATCCTTCCTGTGGATTGCTGTGTTTTGCAGCCCTGTGTTTAATAACCTGCTCTGGTTTTACACATCTTTCCGCAGTCTAAAAGAATAATTTCTTGACGCTGAACCTTCAGAGACATAAAAAAATGATGGAGCAACTTCAGAATACCCGTCCACTCTATTTACATGTATCGGTGTGCTTTGAAGAACGAGGAATATAACAATAGTTGCTATTCTTATTCAATGAGATGCTAATAAGTGGCCGGGTATTCTGAAAATTAGCCAAAATAATAACTGTAAAACAAATAGACTACTAAATAGTCAAAACATCAAAAATTTAAAGGGGATATTGTATGAACGCTTTTTTCGATCGAGTATTGTGAAGGAAGCTCTATAAATAACAATGTTTGCCCCTCAAAATAATATATGAACAAATCACTACTACATCTCGGAGCTTTCAGCTTTCTCGAAGCTTTTATATAAGTATTCCTTGTTTCAAAAGAGTCCTAGGGGAGATTTTCATCGCGGAAAAGCGATAAATAAGCTCAATGCTTGCGTGAGCATTTGTTGGATTTCGTTTGTTTACACGAGTCGAGCAGACTATGCATAGCAAATTTAAGAACAGTAATGCCAAATTTCGACTCAGAATTACCACTTTTTCAACTTAAATTTCTAACTATGACCGCACATTGTTCTTCTACTACTTCAGTGTCTTCCAAAATGTCCAAAATGGCTTCAAAATCGTCTCCCCAGAGATGCAGACCGTTTGTACTGTCCGCCATCTTGAATGAACTTGTGCACGGTCAGAGTCACATGAGAGGTCTGTTCAACATCAGAGACCGCGCTATTGTGTTTGCTGATCGAGTTTCATAACCATTCCCCTCTACTAACTGTGGAAATAAGTAAGAAAATTACACTTAATTCCATAATGCTGTTGAGACTATTCAAATGACTAAAACTTCTACTGGCATCAATGACATCCTGCAGCATAAAGATACCCTTTTCAATCAAATTCTGGTAAAAAAAAAGTCCTCCCGTCAATGACGATCTCTTTATTATAAAAGAGGATCATCTCTTGTTCATCCTTAGAGTTATAAAGACTTTAGGTCCAGGAAAGAAAACAAGATTTTCTTGTAAAAGGATGGTGTATCTGAAACCTTAAGAAATTTATTATTTAAGTTAGAACGTAAGAGAAAATTAAGACTGCCCTGCTTGCTAAAATGAAGTTATGTAATCTCTCTAGTTTTGACTTTCAGAAACATTGGCTTGAATATCAACTGGTGTGGGTTGTTATTTTGCTTTTTATCAGAAATTTTCCCTAACTTAAAAGTTATTAAATTGGGCGAGAATCAAATTACACTTGTTGAATTTTTTTTAAGACTTGGCCCTCAATGAGAGTCATCCATATTCAACTTAATGCTGGAGTTTCAAATTAATTGAAACATTTTAAGGCCGCTGATTTTTGGCACCAACTCAGGTTAATATTACACTGATTTTCACTCATGCAATATTCCCCTGAGTTGATGCTGGAAATTGGTGGCCTTAAAATGTTTCAATTATTTGAAACTCTGGGATTACGTTGGATGTGGATTAATCTCATTGAGGGCCAAGAAAATGAAATAAATATCCTCAGCTAGCATTATAATAACAATAAAATATATATGTCTTTTTCATGTTTATGTTAAATATAAACAAGATATCCAGCATAGTGATTTTCCTCTTAAGCTCACCGCTTACCCTTGGTTTGGCCACGTTAACATGAGATGAGCGAAAGTTTGACATGATTTTATTGTTATTGTAGTGCTAGCTCGCGATATTTTGGCATGCTTTGGGAAAATCGCCAGAAAGCAATCGCGTATTTTATGAATTCATGATATACAGAAATGTACAATAGTATGGTGATTCAAGACAAGAGAAAATTATCATAAAGACAACAAACGCATGAGTGAAAATCAGCGCAATATTTTTCTGAGTTGACGCCAAAACTTAGCAGCCTTAAAATGTTTCAATTAATTTGAAACTGCGGGATTACATTGAATTTGCATCAATCTCAATGAGGGCCAAGTCTTAAAAAAATTCATTTAGTGTTTCTTAATAGGCCATTTCTGAGTTCCCTCGTCTCTGATTCAAAGCGAACCTAAGTGAAAACCATTCTTATGAAAATGACTTTGATTTCCATGAAAATGAAACTGCATGAAGGATTCATGTTCATATGAAAGGTTTTGCACTTAGACTCATTTTGAAACGGAGGCACAAGAGAACTCGGAAATGGCCTTTCCCCGCCCAATTTAATAACTTTGGGGGCAATTTCTGATGAAAAAGCAAAACAACACCCCACACCAGATGATATTCAAGCCAATGTTTTTGAAAATCAAAAACAGAGTGATTTCTCTGAGATTTTCACTTGAGGTAATTAGATGATACAAGATTCATTTAAAAGCAAAGTATCATATCATAGTTTGCGATAACTTTAAAAATAGCTTCGTTTTTGTTGTATTTTGACAGCTTGAAATTTCACTTGCAGTTTTCTCAAAGGCGCTCGTATAATTTTTTTTTGAAATTTTGCCACCGTTAAAACAATTATGCCAAGTTGGAGATCCCAACATCGTTTCTCAGAAGTTATCCCTGATGGTAAGTTATTGGGTCTTTTGTAAAATGGGACATGGCATTACTTTGTTGCTATGGTAACTCAAATCCTGATGGAATGTGAAATTTTCATCTTTCTCTAGCACACCAGTAACGTTTGATTTTCAGTCTGATTGAATATGGTGGTGCTCTAGTCGCTCAAAAATCCGATCGAGCCACCTGAAATATAATTGCAACATTAGTGATCCGCAAACCACCATTGCCATAGTCCTGATTTAAGACTTGTCTCTTGATTTTATCTGGTTTGTTTTTCCATAAAATTTGGAAAAGTAGCAAGTGGATTACAGATGCGCATTTATTTGAGTGTCAAGATAATCCTAGGGTTTTTGCAATCGAACATCGTCCAAACAGAGAAAGTTTAAGCAAACAAAGATTCCAAGATTTATGTTGGAAGATTCATGACTGTAGTGTCGTGAGTAATTTCGCATGTGTGGCATGTAACAGAACCAATTAGTTATATCTATTGTTTGCCCTATTTATGTATAGCAGCCGTCAAGTATGCGCTGGGTGTTTGTATTAAAGTGAGAGTTGTTTTATTTACCGCGTCTCTACATTGGCGACGAAAATAACCTAAAGATTTCGTCAAGGATTTTGTCGAGGTTTTTGACAAGGCTTTCTCTCAGTGATGCCAGAAGACAAAACAGAGGAAGGAAGCGGCAGTTTGAGCAGTGCTTTAAGTAGTTCGGGAATAACTTTGGTCACTTTAGATGTAGGTTGTTTTTTTTTAAGACAAAAGGAGATCCACATAGTTTAAGCCAGCGGTGGAAGAGGTGGAAAAGAGCATTCAATCTGTATGTCACAGGGTTTCGGACGACGAACAGAAAAGAGCTCTGTTTTTACATGTTGTGGGAATGGACTTTCAGGAAATTTATTTCACACTTGCTGCTGATGATGAAAGCGCTACTTTCGAGGCAACAGTTAAAGTCTTTGATGATTATTTTGTCCCAAAAGCAAACGTTTCTTTTGAGTGACATTTGTTTCCACAAATTGTGCAGGAAAGAGAAGAAACTGTTGATCGGTTCCTTTGTAGAGGGGGGCGTAGGGGCCTCTCAGAAACCGAAAAACTGCGCAAAAAATCACCGATAACCGCAAAACCGCAAGAAATCTCGTCCTAAACCAAAAACTGAATAAAACTCCTCACTCACAAAGCTTTGCATCTTCAAAATCTATCTTTCTGTTATTAATTTTTATACGGGTTAAACTTATTTTACTTTCCGAGTTTCTTTCTGGTTACTGTTAGTGCAGAACACATCGTAGCCTAAAAAACACTCCTTTTGTATGTAAATCGGCTCAACAGACCTAAAGAAATGTGAAACTAGAAACAAATTGCCATTTTATAGGTGATTTTTGTTTAAAAAGGACACCACATTATGAAGTTACTTTTTGATTGCCATTGTCAGAATTTTCATTTGTGCAGGCACAATGGAAGCCCCATTTTACAACCAAACAATCTCTCCTTCGCTTCCACGTGAACGGAGCAGGTGAGCCGGCAATGTTATTCCCCAGACGAAAAGGGTAGAAAACTCGCAATTGAGCTATGGAAACTCGGGAGTCCACAGTCTTTTGCTTTGATGTCATCTTGATCTTTTCATAGACTGCTTGGCCCGGGCGGAGGTACCTCCTTATTAGAGGCTAATGAGGTTGTGCCGCTGGATGGGATCACACTTTCACACTGGATTGACTATCATGGGGTGCCATTTTCAAAAGAGTTACTAGAATGGGGTCGCACATTTTTTGATCTTTGGGGTAAGACAGCTCTTCATATTAACGGCTAGCAAATTTACCAGAATGTTTGCTCTGTGGGTGAAAATGTAAAGTGTTTTTATTCAATATAAGGTATATACTTACAGACTGTAAATGCAAAGTGACTAAGTTAGGATCGCGAAAATTACATATTAATTGTAGCCTAAAAGTGACTAAGATGGAGTCTATAATTGACCACAGAATAGACTATAATGAGGTAGGAACTCTGAGAGGCCAGCGGCACATACCCAGCAAAATTAACCCACTGTTCTTCTCCGGGCTGCTTGGCAGCAGTTACGACCCAAATAATGACTGCTTAAGAGATTAGGCTTGTTATGCATTCCTATAACTGTAAGTGGTCCTTGGAATTAGTGTTAGCGTGACTGCAAGGTGTGACTTCCTTGCCAAAACCAGAAAAACCGTTAAATGGATTGGGCAGAAGAATCCGAAAAACCGCCCTCATTGTTTACAAAAACCAAAAACCAAAGGCTAAATTGGAGAAAACCCGCAAACCGCATGAAACGCCAAAACCGAAAAACCGCAATTTTAAGAGCGAAAACCGAAAAACCGAACCAAAAATTGGCCAAATCCGCAAAACCGAAAATCCCAACGCCCCGCTCTTTGTAGGCTTTGTCAACGAGCAATCCGCTGTGAGTTCGGTGAAAACGAGAACAGCTATATCCATGATCAAGTTATTGACAAGTGTTATTTGAGCAAGCTGCGCCAAAAATTCCTGGAGAAAGAGGGAGCAGGATGCTGTTGATCGCCAGTTGAAACAGTATGGTACTAACCAAGTGAATAATCAACTGACTGACCAAGTGAATGCAGTTGGTGACAAATCGGATGGAAATACGCGTTCTAGGAAAGGAAAGAAATGCTTTAGTTGCGATCGAGGACATTTCAGTGGAGACAGGAAGTGTCCAGTGCACGACCAAGCTTGCTGAATGTATGGTGTTATTGGCCATTTCAGAGTTAAATGTCCCCGAGCTCGTCAGCGTGGTAGTGGTGGGTTTGGATCCAGAGGGGATAAAGGTAGCAAAGGTGCTGATGATGGAAGAAGAAATACTGGGAGTGGATGAGGTGACAGTAGAGGAAGACGTGGTCGTGGTCTCAGAAGGTCGGAAGAAACAAACCTTGTGGCTGACAGGAATCACAGCCAAGAACCTACCAAGTCGGTTCAGCAAAGTCCCAAGATTGCATTTACTGTGGAGCAGTTAACTGGCCATGAGCAGAAAAGTAGTGATTTGATTACCTTGATAGTTGGAGATGTAGCTGTATCTGATGTCTTTGTATTGAATGCATGGTGGGATAACAGACCTGGGAGATGTTAAAACTGAAAGGGATAAACTGTGAGTCACGCAAGTCGGCCAGAGAGCTTTTTGCTTACGGCAGTACAGAACCTTGACCGACTCTTGGTATTTTTACTGCAGATGGCTGTAGAGCAGACTTTGTGGTGGTCAAGGGCAATGGCTGAATGCTACTGGGTTGTGAAACCGCAGAAATTCTCAATCTTTTGCTCATTGGTCCCTTCCAACTGAACAATGTTGACAGTGGAGGACTTGAGAGTTGTATCCGGGAGAAATACAAGGCCTTGTTTACTGGTGTTGGTCTTTTGAAGGGATACGAGTTTAAACTCCATGTCAGTGAGTCCGTGAAGCCCTAGGCCCAGCCTGTACGCAGAATATCGTTTGGGTTACGGGAGAAGGTGGACAAGAAGCTCAACCAGCTTCTGGAGCTCGACATTATAGAGGAAGTACCAGATGGGCCGTCAGGATGGATTTCACCTTTGGTGGTTGTTCCTAAGGGTGATGGAGACATAAGGGTGTCTGTGAACATGTATCGTGCAAACGAAGCAATGAAAGACACCCGATTCCAATAGTGGAGGAGCTTTTACAGGATTTGAATGGGAGTACTGTGTTCAGCAAGATTGATCTCAAATAGGGTTTCCATCAGCACAGACAGTTGACACATCGCTACTTTCATCGCAAGCCGAGGTCTTTATCGTTATAAGCGGCTGATGTTCAGGGAAATACTAGCAAATTGTTTGAGATGTGCTGGGGGGTTGTCCCAGAGTTGCGAACATTGCGGACGATCTAATTATTCATGGCAAGGGCATAGAGGAACGTGACTGATGTCTTTTTGCTGTGTTGGATAGGACAAGTGAAGTGGGGTTGACAGTAAACATGGAGAAGTGTGAGTTTGTCAAAGCTCAGGTTTTTCTGTCACGAACTGACAGTGATAGCGTTAACACAAGTGAAGAGAAGGTTGCTGCCATTAGAGATGCACGGTCTCCTAAGGAAGCAAGTGAGGTGCGATCTTTTATGGGTCTGGTTCACTATTTAGCAAAGTTCATGCCACATGTAGCATTCATAGCCAAAGCCCATTCAAGAGTTTACCAGAAAGTGCGTTACCTTCAAGTGGGGCAAAGAACAGCAGACAGCTTTTCAGGAGCTGAGAAGTTTCTTATGACTCAGGCCAAGACATTGGGTTACTTCACGGTTGACCGTAGGACAAGAATCGTTGCAGATGCCTCTCCTGTGGGTTTAGGTGCAGTTCCTGCCCAAGAACAAGGGGGGCATGGAGGGCTGTCTCGTATGCATCTAGAAGCTTGACTGACGTGGGGAGGCTCTTACGGTCAGACGGAGAAAGAGGCATTGGCATTGGTTTGGGCCTGTGAGCGATTCAACATGTACCTGTCCAGAAGAAGCTTTGAGCTGGAAACGGATCACAAACCCTTGAAACAAATCTATTCACATACGTCAAAGCCTTGTGCGCAAGTTGAGAGATTGGTGTTGCAGTTACAAGGATACAACTTTAAAGTCGTCTACTGGCCTGGGAAGACGAACATCGCTGATGCATTCTCTCGTTTGAATTCCGTGAAACAATTAGACCGTGGTGAGTACGATTTCATCAGCGCCGTTGTAGAAAGTTGCGTGCCTGTAGCATTATCACTGAAGGAGATTGAAGAAGCGTCTTACGGTGATGAGGAACTGTGCTTAGTGAATAACTGTGTGAAATCTGGGAACTGGGAACAGTGTACAATTCCCTCATATACACACGTCAAAGATGAATTATGCACCTATGGTGGTACGAGGATAGTGGTACCCAAGGTCAGACTGGCACATGAGGGTCATCAGGGGGTGGTGAAGACAAAGTATCGGCTTCAAAGTAAGGTGTGGTGGCTAGGAATAGACAAAGATGTAGAGAATTTGTGCAAGGTTTGCAATGGCTGTCAAGTTACTTCAAGTTGTGACCAACCTGATCCGATATGTCGTGTTTTGAATCCAAGTGCTTTTTTGACAAGACTGCAGATTTATTAGGACCCCTACCCACAGGAGAGAGTATTTTGGTGGTGGTTGATTACTACAGCAGATTTCTGGAAGTTGATTATAGAGGCAATCACCCCTATGTTTGCCAGATTTGGTGTTACGCTTTTCCCTGAGGACAGATAATGGTCCCCAATTTGGGTAGAAAAGAGTTTGAGTCATTTCTGCAAGCACATGGAGTTGAGCATCCAAGGACGACACCACTGTGGCCTCAAGTAAATGGCAAGGTTGAACGCCAGAACTGTTTATTGCTCAACTCTCGTTTGGGAAACTTTGTGTTATTGCTAAGGAGTTAAGAGAGTCTTAAAAGATCTAGATACTTTGTTTTTGTTTTACACTTAGGGCGTTGATTGCTTTTGCTTTGTCTTTGACACTTATGGCGTTGACAATTTGAAGATTTTGTTTTGTCGGAGGAACATTGGAAATGTGACTGTGTGTTAATTAAGCGTTCGTGTAAACTTAGTTTATTTTTCCTTAATTTCTGTCGGTAGAAAAGGAGGGAATCTAGTGTCGTGAGTAATTCCGCACATCTGCCAGATAACGGAACCAATTATGTTATATCTATTGTTCGCGATATTTATATATAGCAGCCGTAATGTATGCGCGGGGTGTGTGGACAGCTAAGGTCGATTCATTTCAATTAAAGTGAGAGTTGTTTTTAGTTATTTACTGCGTCTCTACAATGACCATTCACAGTCTTTTGTTTTGAGCTCATAGACTATGCATGAATTATTTAACCAAAACATTTCTGTTGATCAGTTCCTAGGTCAGTGGTAACCAACTATTGTATTCTGTACACATTCAAGACCAAAAAGAGAACAAAAACATTCCAGCAGCAAAGAACTTTGTCGGGTTTCCTAACCATTGGCCTCTAATGACTATGCCAAGACTTTTACCGGTTCATTGGTCCAGGCTAGACCAAGAGGTCTGCTGCGACTATATCTCCAAGGTCCTAGCCACAAGGCTTTTGTTTTGGACTTGTTAAAATGAGACTTGAGATGGCACCAAAATCAGCTAGAAATAAATAATCTTACATGAAACCGGATTGGTCAATGCTTTAAAGTGAGTAGCACGTTTTTAATTGTCAATGCTATAACTTTTCAAGCAATCTTATAATCCACGTTTAATTAGTTGATTGGGTGCCAGTTTAATAGCTCAAGGAAGTTGAAGTCGTCTTTCGGAATCAGTGTAATAACTCAATCCTTTCCTTTGAGAAATGGACATTTCTCTACGTCGAAGGTTGCATTAAATCTGGTGCAAGAAGCAGAGAACTGAACATAGAACGCAAATGGATGACACACTAGTCCATCACAGGGTTACCACCAGCATTAAATTTTCTGGTACCCATTTTAGGGACCTGGGTTGGAGTGGCACTGCGAGATTAAAGTGTGTCAGCCAAAGGCTTTTCTAAATATTCCCAGTCAGGGCTCTATCCTAGACCACTCCATCTGGAATTTAGCACTGTAACCCACTTTTTATGATATAAATATATATATATATATATATATATATATATATATATATATATATATAGTAGTTCAATAAATGGGACTAGTCGTTTGACATTTGCCTACAGGCCTGTTTCGTGGAGGCTTTAGGCTTCCACTCTTCAGGGCGTTTTAATTAAACTGTGAGTTGTCTGCAGTATTTATAAATGGTCATCTTTCTACATACGTGCGTACAAAAAATTCACGAGGTCATTAGTGTAAGTGTCCACAAACTCGCTATCACAAGCATTCACAAGATCGCTATCATAAGCATTTACAAGGTCGTCCGTGCGTAGCGTAACTTAAATGCTTGTTATCACACTATCCGTTCTTTATAAGGAATTTTCTTGCGTGCCTACATGTGCTAATCAATTCTGATCTTTTGTTCAGGGATGCAAGATCGCTGTGACAAATAATAAAGAACTTTTCTGTAGGCAAATGTCAAACGACTAGTCCCATTTAATTAAAACGCCCTGAAGAGTGGAAGCCTAAAGCCTCCACGAAACAGGCCTGTAGGCAAATGTCAAACGACTAGTCCCATTTAATTAAAACGCCCTGAAGAGTGGAAGCCTAAAGCCTCCACGAAACAGGCCTGTAGGCAAATGTCAAACGACTAGTCCCATTTAATTAAAACGCCCTGAAGAGTGGAAGCCTAAAGCCTCCACGAAACAGGCCTGTAGGCAAATGTCAAACGACTAGTCCCATTTAATTAAAACGCCCTGAAGAGTGGAAGCCTAAAGCCTCCACGAAACAGGCCTGTAGGCAAATGTCAAACGACTAGTCCCATTTAATTAAAACGCCCTGAAGAGTGGAAGCCTAAAGCCTCCACGAAACAGGCCTGTAGGCAAATGTCAAACGACTAGTCCCATTTAATTAAAACGCCCTGAAGAGTGGAAGCCTAAAGCCTCCACGAAACAGGCCTGTAGGCAAATGTCAAACGACTAGTCCCATTTAATTAAAACGCCCTGAAGAGTGGAAGCCTAAAGCCTCCACGAAACAGGCCTGTAGGCAAATGTCAAACGACTAGTCCCATTTAATTAAAACGCCCTGAAGAGTGGAAGCCTAAAGCCTCCACGAAACAGGCCTGTAGGCAAATGTCAAACGACTAGTCCCATTTAATTAAAACGCCCTGAAGAGTGGAAGCCTAAAGCCTCCACGAAACAGGCCTGTAGGCAAATGTCAAACGACTAGTCCCATTTAATTAAAACGCCCTGAAGAGTGGAAGCCTAAAGCCTCCACGAAACAGGCCTGTAGGCAAATGTCAAACGACTAGTCCCATTTAATTAAAACGCCCTGAAGAGTGGAAGCCTAAAGCCTCCACGAAACAGGCCTGTAGGCAAATGTCAAACGACTAGTCCCATTTAATTAAAACGCCCTGAAGAGTGGAAGCCTAAAGCCTCCACGAAACAGGCCTGTAGGCAAATGTCAAACGACTAGTCCCATTTAATTAAAACGCCCTGAAGAGTGGAAGCCTAAAGCCTCCACGAAACAGGCCTGTAGGCAAATGTCAAACGACTAGTCCCATTTAATTAAAACGCCCTGAAGAGTGGAAGCCTAAAGCCTCCACGAAACAGGCCTGTAGGCAAATGTCAAACGACTAGTCCCATTTAATTAAAACGCCCTGAAGAGTGGAAGCCTAAAGCCTCCACGAAACAGGCCTGTAGGCAAATGTCAAACGACTAGTCCCATTTAATTAAAACGCCCTGAAGAGTGGAAGCCTAAAGCCTCCACGAAACAGGCCTGTAGGCAAATGTCAAACGACTAGTCCCATTTAATTAAAACGCCCTGAAGAGTGGAAGCCTAAAGCCTCCACGAAACAGGCCTGTAGGCAAATGTCAAACGACTAGTCCCATTTAATTAAAACGCCCTGAAGAGTGGAAGCCTAAAGCCTCCACGAAACAGGCCTGTAGGCAAATGTCAAACGACTAGTCCCATTTAATTAAAACGCCCTGAAGAGTGGAAGCCTAAAGCCTCCACGAAACAGGCCTGTAGGCAAATGTCAAACGACTAGTCCCATTTAATTAAAACGCCCTGAAGAGTGGAAGCCTAAAGCCTCCACGAAACAGGCCTGTAGGCAAATGTCAAACGACTAGTCCCATTTAATTAAAACGCCCTGAAGAGTGGAAGCCTAAAGCCTCCACGAAACAGGCCTGTAGGCAAATGTCAAACGACTAGTCCCATTTAATTAAAACGCCCTGAAGAGTGGAAGCCTAAAGCCTCCACGAAACAGGCCTGTAGGCAAATGTCAAACGACTAGTCCCATTTAATTAAAACGCCCTGAAGAGTGGAAGCCTAAAGCCTCCACGAAACAGGCCTGTAGGCAAATGTCAAACGACTAGTCCCATTTAATTAAAACGCCCTGAAGAGTGGAAGCCTAAAGCCTCCACGAAACAGGCCTGTAGGCAAATGTCAAACGACTAGTCCCATTTAATTAAAACGCCCTGAAGAGTGGAAGCCTAAAGCCTCCACGAAACAGGCCTGTAGGCAAATGTCAAACGACTAGTCCCATTTAATTAAAACGCCCTGAAGAGTGGAAGCCTAAAGCCTCCACGAAACAGGCCTGTAGGCAAATGTCAAACGACTAGTCCCATTTAATTAAAACGCCCTGAAGAGTGGAAGCCTAAAGCCTCCACGAAACAGGCCTGTAGGCAAATGTCAAACGACTAGTCCCATTTAATTAAAACGCCCTGAAGAGTGGAAGCCTAAAGCCTCCACGAAACAGGCCTGTAGGCAAATGTCAAACGACTAGTCCCATTTAATTAAAACGCCCTGAAGAGTGGAAGCCTAAAGCCTCCACGAAACAGGCCTGTAGGCAAATGTCAAACGACTAGTCCCATTTAATTAAAACGCCCTGAAGAGTGGAAGCCTAAAGCCTCCACGAAACAGGCCTGTAGGCAAATGTCAAACGACTAGTCCCATTTAATTAAAACGCCCTGAAGAGTGGAAGCCTAAAGCCTCCACGAAACAGGCCTGTAGGCAAATGTCAAACGACTAGTCCCATTTAATTAAAACGCCCTGAAGAGTGGAAGCCTAAAGCCTCCACGAAACAGGCCTGTAGGCAAATGTCAAACGACTAGTCCCATTTAATTAAAACGCCCTGAAGAGTGGAAGCCTAAAGCCTCCACGAAACAGGCCTGTAGGCAAATGTCAAACGACTAGTCCCATTTAATTAAAACGCCCTGAAGAGTGGAAGCCTAAAGCCTCCACGAAACAGGCCTGTAGGCAAATGTCAAACGACTAGTCCCATTTAATTAAAACGCCCTGAAGAGTGGAAGCCTAAAGCCTCCACGAAACAGGCCTGTAGGCAAATGTCAAACGACTAGTCCCATTTAATTAAAACGCCCTGAAGAGTGGAAGCCTAAAGCCTCCACGAAACAGGCCTGTAGGCAAATGTCAAACGACTAGTCCCATTTAATTAAAACGCCCTGAAGAGTGGAAGCCTAAAGCCTCCACGAAACAGGCCTGTAGGCAAATGTCAA
This sequence comes from Platygyra sinensis, assembly GCA_019787425.1. Classification (NCBI taxonomy): domain Eukaryota; kingdom Metazoa; phylum Cnidaria; class Anthozoa; order Scleractinia; family Merulinidae; genus Platygyra; species Platygyra sinensis. Next base: position 54,978 of record JAHPZR010019412.1, read on the forward strand.
ACGACTAGTCCCATTTAATTAAAACGCCCTGAAGAGTGGAAGCCTAAAGCCTCCACGAAACAGGCCTGTAGGCAAATGTCAAACGACTAGTCCCATTTAATTAAAACGCCCTGAAGAGTGGAAGCCTAAAGCCTCCACGAAACAGGCCTGTAGGCAAATGTCAAACGACTAGTCCCATTTAATTAAAACGCCCTGAAGAGTGGAAGCCTAAAGCCTCCACGAAACAGGCCTGTAGGCAAATGTCAAACGACTAGTCCCATTTAATTAAAACGCCCTGAAGAGTGGAAGCCTAAAGCCTCCACGAAACAGGCCTGTAGGCAAATGTCAAACGACTAGTCCCATTTAATTAAAACGCCCTGAAGAGTGGAAGCCTAAAGCCTCCACGAAACAGGCCTGTAGGCAAATGTCAAACGACTAGTCCCATTTAATTAAAACGCCCTGAAGAGTGGAAGCCTAAAGCCTCCACGAAACAGGCCTGTAGGCAAATGTCAAACGACTAGTCCCATTTAATTAAAACGCCCTGAAGAGTGGAAGCCTAAAGCCTCCACGAAACAGGCCTGTAGGCAAATGTCAAACGACTAGTCCCATTTAATTAAAACGCCCTGAAGAGTGGAAGCCTAAAGCCTCCACGAAACAGGCCTGTAGGCAAATGTCAAACGACTAGTCCCATTTAATTAAAACGCCCTGAAGAGTGGAAGCCTAAAGCCTCCACGAAACAGGCCTGTAGGCAAATGTCAAACGACTAGTCCCATTTAATTAAAACGCCCTGAAGAGTGGAAGCCTAAAGCCTCCACGAAACAGGCCTGTAGGCAAATGTCAAACGACTAGTCCCATTTAATTAAAACGCCCTGAAGAGTGGAAGCCTAAAGCCTCCACGAAACAGGCCTGTAGGCAAATGTCAAACGACTAGTCCCATTTAATTAAAACGCCCTGAAGAGTGGAAGCCTAAAGCCTCCACGAAACAGGCCTGTAGGCAAATGTCAAACGACTAGTCCCATTTAATTAAAACGCCCTGAAGAGTGGAAGCCTAAAGCCTCCACGAAACAGGCCTGTAGGCAAATGTCAAACGACTAGTCCCATTTAATTAAAACGCCCTGAAGAGTGGAAGCCTAAAGCCTCCACGAAACAGGCCTGTAGGCAAATGTCAAACGACTAGTCCCATTTAATTAAAACGCCCTGAAGAGTGGAAGCCTAAAGCCTCCACGAAACAGGCCTGTAGGCAAATGTCAAACGACTAGTCCCATTTAATTAAAACGCCCTGAAGAGTGGAAGCCTAAAGCCTCCACGAAACAGGCCTGTAGGCAAATGTCAAACGACTAGTCCCATTTAATTAAAACGCCCTGAAGAGTGGAAGCCTAAAGCCTCCACGAAACAGGCCTGTAGGCAAATGTCAAACGACTAGTCCCATTTAATTAAAACGCCCTGAAGAGTGGAAGCCTAAAGCCTCCACGAAACAGGCCTGTAGGCAAATGTCAAACGACTAGTCCCATTTAATTAAAACGCCCTGAAGAGTGGAAGCCTAAAGCCTCCACGAAACAGGCCTGTAGGCAAATGTCAAACGACTAGTCCCATTTAATTAAAACGCCCTGAAGAGTGGAAGCCTAAAGCCTCCACGAAACAGGCCTGTAGGCAAATGTCAAACGACTAGTCCCATTTAATTAAAACGCCCTGAAGAGTGGAAGCCTAAAGCCTCCACGAAACAGGCCTGTAGGCAAATGTCAAACGACTAGTCCCATTTAATTAAAACGCCCTGAAGAGTGGAAGCCTAAAGCCTCCACGAAACAGGCCTGTAGGCAAATGTCAAACGACTAGTCCCATTTAATTAAAACGCCCTGAAGAGTGGAAGCCTAAAGCCTCCACGAAACAGGCCTGTAGGCAAATGTCAAACGACTAGTCCCATTTATTGAACTATTATAACGCTCCCCCACTTGTGGGTGTAGAGCACTCTTCGTAGGATAAACTTGGACATCATAAGGTATACTTAGCTCCGCCGTTCGTCGGCTGTAGAGCACTCTCCCAACGCATCCTCGTAATGGACAAGATTTCGTTCGACTACTCTACAAAAAACATCCCCTGCACTAAGAAAAAGAACTACCTGGTAAAGCTCATCGAGAAAACAGAAAAACTAATCCGCAACATGCGATGGAGAGCCCACGCGTACCTACACCCAGAATCAATGAACCAAAATCGAAAGGAGACGTACGGGTTCAATTCGAGACGCGCACCGCCCGTGATAGAGGAATTGAAAGACTTCGAATGCAGAATGACAGAGCTAATTAGTAACGTGGAGTTCGAGCAACGAAGAAACGATTTTCAAAGCGAACTGAGTAAAGACATCAAGAAGATCAATGGCGACGACCATCTCATAGTCAAAGCCGACAAGACCACCAATTATTACAGAATGGAACCTGGCCAGTACAACGAACTCCTGAACAAAAACATCCAAAAGTCATACAAGAAAGCACAGAAAACACAAGAGGATAAGATCAATAAAGAAGCAAAGGAAATTTCCGAAAGGCTGGACCTCTCAGATAGAATCGACATAATGGCCAAGCGCGACGCTTTCATAACCTTAAAAGACCATAAGCCAAACTTCACCAACTCCCCGACATGCCGATTAATCAGCCCAACGAAATCAGAAATCGGACGCATTAGTAAACAAATTCTTCAAAAGATCGTGAAAAACGTAGCTACTGCGACAAAGGTCAACCTTTGGAGAAACACGCAATCAGTACTGGAGTGGTTTAACGGAATTAAGGAGAAGCAAACAGCACAATTCATATGCTTCGATATCGTGGACTTTTATCCTTCAATCACCGAAAAGCTCCTAGCCGAAGCGATTGAGTTCGCCGCGAACTACACGAACATTCCACCAGAGGAAATAAACATAATTACGCATGCAAAACAAAACCTGCTTTACAGTGGAGAAACCCCTTGGGTAAAGAAAAGTGGCTTATTTGATGTGACCATGGGCTCCTACGATGGCGCCGAAACATGTGAGCTTATAGTTGTCTACATGCTAACACATTTGAAACCCATCTGCGGCAACGATATTGGACTGTATAGAGATGATGGTCTAGCTGTCTCTCATGATACTCCACAAATGGTCGAAACAGCAAAGAAGAAAATATGCGCCGTGTTCAGTGAGAAAGGATTGAAAATAACCATCGAAGCGAACAAGAAAGTAATCAATTATCTGGACGTGACACTGAACCTCAACAATGGCAAACACCAACCGTACATGAAACCTGGTAACACACCCTCATACGTCCACGCAAAGAGTAACCACCCGCCCGAAATACTGAAACGTATCCCAGAAAGCATAAACCAAAGGCTGTCAGACATATCATCCGATGAGAGGGAATTCAACAATGCAGCTCCACCATACCAAGCGGCCCTGAAAAAAAGTGGCTACGAGTACAAGCTACACTTCGCCCCGAAAGATCGAAGAAATAAAAGACGGCGAAAACGAACTAGAAACATCACCTGGTTCAACCCTCCATTTGACGCCAAAGTAAAAACCAACCTAGGAAGAGAGTTTCTGAAAATCGTGAGGGAATGTTTCCCTAGGCGCCACGTCCTGCACGCCATATTCAATCGCAACACCCTTAAGCTGTCATACAGCTGCATGCCCAACGTGAAATCAATTATTAGCGCGCACAACAAGAATCTGATAAAGCCAAACACAGAAGACCCCAGCCAAAACCTGTGCAATTGTAGAAAGAAGGCAGAGTGCCCTTTAGATAATCAGTGCCTAGCCAAGGGTATCGTTTACCAAGCAACCGTCACATCGGGCAACAACGAAAGCGTACAAACATACGTAGGGCTCACTGACACCACTTTCAAGGCCAGACTCGCAAATCATAAACAATCATTTATCAAGGAAAATCAACGGAATCAAACCGAGCTGAGTAAACACATATGGCATTTAAAGGAAGAAGGAGCTAACTATCAAGTAACATGGAAGATCCTGGGAAAGGCGAGAGCGTACACGAACGTAACAAAAACATGCAATCTGTGTAACTTAGAAAAGTTCTTTATTATTTGTCACAGCGATCTTGCATCCCTGAACAAAAGATCAGAATTGATTAGCACATGTAGGCACGCAAGAAAATTTCTTATAAAGAACGGATAGTGTGATAACAAGCATTTAAGTTACGCTACGCACGGACGACCTTGTAAATGCTTATGATAGCGATCTTGTGAATGCTTGTGATAGCGAGTTTGTGGACACTTACACTAATGACCTCGTGAATTTTTTGTACGCACGTATGTAGAAAGATGACCATTTATAAATACTGCAGACAACTCACAGTTTAATTAAAACGCCCTGAAGAGTGGAAGCCTAAAGCCTCCACGAAACAGGCCTGTAGGCAAATGTCAAACGACTAGTCCCATTTATTGAACTATTATAACGCTCCCCCACTTGTGGGTGTAGAGCACTCTTCGTAGGATAAACTTGGACATCATAAGGTATACTTAGCTCCGCCGTTCGTCGGCTGTAGAGCACTCTCCCAACGCATCCTCGTAATGGACAAGATTTCGTTCGACTACTCTACAAAAAACATCCCCTGCACTAAGAAAAAGAACTACCTGGTAAAGCTCATCGAGAAAACAGAAAAACTAATCCGCAACATGCGATGGAGAGCCCACGCGTACCTACACCCAGAATCAATGAACCAAAATCGAAAGGAGACGTACGGGTTCAATTCGAGACGCGCACCGCCCGTGATAGAGGAATTGAAAGACTTCGAATGCAGAATGACAGAGCTAATTAGTAACGTGGAGTTCGAGCAACGAAGAAACGATTTTCAAAGCGAACTGAGTAAAGACATCAAGAAGATCAATGGCGACGACCATCTCATAGTCAAAGCCGACAAGACCACCAATTATTACAGAATGGAACCTGGCCAGTACAACGAACTCCTGAACAAAAACATCCAAAAGTCATACAAGAAAGCACAGAAAACACAAGAGGATAAGATCAATAAAGAAGCAAAGGAAATTTCCGAAAGGCTGGACCTCTCAGATAGAATCGACATAATGGCCAAGCGCGACGCTTTCATAACCTTAAAAGACCATAAGCCAAACTTCACCAACTCCCCGACATGCCGATTAATCAGCCCAACGAAATCAGAAATCGGACGCATTAGTAAACAAATTCTTCAAAAGATCGTGAAAAACGTAGCTACTGCGACAAAGGTCAACCTTTGGAGAAACACGCAATCAGTACTGGAGTGGTTTAACGGAATTAAGGAGAAGCAAACAGCACAATTCATATGCTTCGATATCGTGGACTTTTATCCATCAATCACCGAAAAGCTCCTAGCCGAAGCGATTGAGTTCGCCGCGAACTACACGAACATTCCACCAGAGGAAATAAACATAATTACGCATGCAAAACAAAACCTGCTTTACAGTGGAGAAACCCCTTGGGTAAAGAAAAGTGGCTTATTTGATGTGACCATGGGCTCCTACGATGGCGCCGAAACATGTGAGCTTATAGTTGTCTACATGCTAACACATTTGAAACCCATCTGCGGCAACGATATTGGACTGTATAGAGATGATGGTCTAGCTGTCTCTCATGATACTCCACAAATGGTCGAAACAGCAAAGAAGAAAATATGCGCCGTGTTCAGTGAGAAAGGATTGAAAATAACCATCGAAGCGAACAAGAAAGTAATCAATTATCTGGACGTGACACTGAACCTCAACAATGGCAAACACCAACCGTACATGAAACCTGGTAACACACCCTCATACGTCCACGCAAAGAGTAACCACCCGCCCGAAATACTGAAACGTATCCCAGAAAGCATAAACCAAAGGCTGTCAGACATATCATCCGATGAGAGGGAATTCAACAATGCAGCTCCACCATACCAAGCGGCCCTGAAAAAAAGTGGCTACGAGTACAAGCTACACTTCGCCCCGAAAGATCGAAGAAATAAAAGACGGCGAAAACGAACTAGAAACATCACCTGGTTCAACCCTCCATTTGACGCCAAAGTAAAAACCAACCTAGGAAGAGAGTTTCTGAAAATCGTGAGGGAATGTTTCCCTAGGCGCCACGTCCTGCACGCCATATTCAATCGCAACACCCTTAAGCTGTCATACAGCTGCATGCCCAACGTGAAATCAATTATTAGCGCGCACAACAAGAATCTGATAAAGCCAAACACAGAAGACCCCAGCCAAAACCTGTGCAATTGTAGAAAGAAGGCAGAGTGCCCTTTAGATAATCAGTGCCTAGCCAAGGGTATCGTTTACCAAGCAACCGTCACATCGGGCAACAACGAAAGCGTACAAACATACGTAGGGCTCACTGACACCACTTTCAAGGCCAGACTCGCAAATCATAAACAATCATTTATCAAGGAAAACCAACGGAATCAAACCGAGCTGAGTAAACACATATGGCATTTAAAGGAAGAAGGAGCTAACTATCAAGTAACATGGAAGATCCTGGGAAAGGCGAGAGCGTACACGAACGTAACAAAAACATGCAATCTGTGTAACTTAGAAAAGTTCTTTATTATTTGTCACAGCGATCTTGCATCCCTGAACAAAAGATCAGAATTGATTAGCACATGTAGGCACGCAAGAAAATTTCTTATAAAGAACGGATAGTGTGATAACAAGCATTTAAGTTACGCTACGCACGAACGACCTTGTAAATGCTTATGATAGCGATCTTGTGAATGCTTGTGATAGCGAGTTTGTGGACACTTACACTAATGACCTCGTGAATTTTTTGTACGCACGTATGTAGAAAGATGACCATTTATAAATACTGCAGACAACTCACAGTTTAATTAAAACGCCCTGAAGAGTGGAAGCCTAAAGCCTCCACGAAACAGGCCTGTAGGCAAATGTCAAACGACTAGTCCCATTTATTGAACTATTATAACGCTCCCCCACTTGTGGGTGTAGAGCACTCTTCGTAGGATAAACTTGGACATCATAAGGTATATATATATATATATATATATATATATATATATATATATATATATATATATATATATATATATATATATATATATATATATATATATATATAATGACGTGATAAATGACTAAATTGATCATCAGCTAAAAAGTGCTCAATGGGTTTACCAGAGCTTTGAATAGACACGTGGACTTGAGCTAGGTCAAAAACATTTATTTGCTACTCTGAGTTTCATGCCTCTAACGAGACAATCATCAGGCAACTGCCAAAAAGAAAGAATACATGGTGTATTATAGTGATTATGAAATTTTGAAAAAACGGTAACAATTCGCAATTGGCTGAGGTCTATAGCAACGGTAACACAATTTACAATAAACTGTTACAAAACAATCTTAGATGCTCAAATAGCGACGCTACTTTGGAAAAAAACAAACGGTAATAACAACGGTTAAACAATTTTCAGTAAGCTGCTAAAAATAAACTGCTAAAAATAAATCTTATAAGCTCAAACGATCACGCTATTAAGAAGGAATTTCTTTGCATGTCTGCAACTGGATACAAGTTCATTTCGGTTGTTCAGGGTCGCCATGTTCGGTCTGCAAATTATATAGTACTTCTCTCACAGGCATAGATTGCACTTCTTCGTTACATTTGAATAGGATCTTGCATGCCTAACAATACGCCATTTAATTTGGTAGTCAACTTTCTTGTCTTTCAAGCCCCACACATATTTACTAAGCTCGGTGGAATTTCTGTACCGTTCATTTCTGAAGGAACATGTATGGTTTCTGTAACGCGATTTGAATGATGTGTCGCAAAGACCAATGTAGGTTTGCTTTGAGTGAGATGTTGTGACTTCTGCGTGATAAATGGCGTATTGTTGTGACTTCTACCAATTAAGGACGTTCGCGCCCAAAAACTTCCCACGCACAGATTTTTTTAAAACTTTGTCTGTAGGTAGAAAAGGATAAGATTAGATGAAAAACGTTAAAAAAATCGGGGATCACCGAACTCGTTTTGAAGATAAGGCGTATCACAGACCATAGTATTTCTAGGATTTTCAGTCATTCGAGGCGATTTTGGCCAGATTCATTACTATCGGCAGATAGTTAAGTTGAAGAATCATATCTAAGTTATGTGTGTTTGACACAGCATATATAGGCCTATTTGATAGATCTTTGCTACATATGTCATTAAATCAGCTAGAATTAGCCTTAAAATAATACAACTTCTAAGTTACGCACACCTGTATCCATGTACCAATTCGACCCTATTTGAATAGTATATGAGAAACAATTAAAACTTCCCACGTACAGATTTTTTTTGTTTTTTAGTATAATGGAAAGAATCAGAGAAGAAAGTGATCTGCCGAAAAAAAAGTGAGGGTCACCGAGCATCCAACAAAAATATTCGCACACAAAGTTAACGCAAAGGTCATCAGCCCTATATTTTGTTGAGTTTTCGACTCCGTGCGCGCGCTTGAAAATGACGTGGCACGCGAGTGACCAATGAATAGCGTGCGACACTAGAGATGCGCAGTAGCAATGGGCGCGAACGTCCTTAAATGGCGTATTGTTAGGCATGCAAGATCCTAGGCATAAATGGCATAAATGGCGTTATGTTGTGACTTCTACCAAATTAAATGGCGTATTGTTAGGCATGCAAGATCCTATTCAAATGTAACGAAGAAGTGCAATCTATGCCTGTGGGAGAAGTACTATATAATTTGCAGACCGAACATGGCGACCCTGAACAACCGAAATGAACTTGTATCCAGTTGCAGACATGCAAAGAAATTCCTTCTTAATAGCGTGATCGTTTGAGCTTATAAGATTTATTTTTAGCAGTTTATTTTTAGCAGCTTACTGAAAATTGTTTAACCGTTGTTATTACCGTTTGTTTTTTTTCAAAGTAGCGTCACTATTTGAGCATCTAAGATTGTTTTGTAACAGTTTATTGTAAATTGTGTTACCGTTGCTATAGACCTCAGCCAATTGCGAATTGTTACCGTTTTTTCAAAATTTCATAATCACTATAATACACCATGTATTCTTTCTTTTTGGCAGTTGCCTGATGATTGTCTCGTTAGAGGCATGAAACTCAGAGTAGCAAATAAATGTTTTTGACCTAGCTCAAGTCTACGTGTCTATATATATATATATATATATATATATATATATATATATATATATATATATATATATATATATTGAAAATATTACTTTCTTATTGCTCAAGCATTGTAAGGTTTCTCAAGTGCCTTCGGTCAACCTTTCAACATGTTAATTGTAGCTTTTGCAATTCCTTTTAGCGTTTAATTCGTCTCCTATCCCTGGATTTGAATATAACACTAACTTCCTCTAAAGAATTACTTTCAATTGAAGGGTCCGGGTTCCAAACATCAGATAAAGGCTCTAGGCCTTTATTTTTCAAAGGGCAAAAACTAAATGGTACTTTTTGACAAGTGTTTTATTCAAAATGTAAAATAATATATTTTTGTAGATTATACATCGTGACCTGGCAGCTCGTAATGTTCTTCTTGATGACAACTTTGTTTGCAAAGTTACCGACTTTGGTCTGGCTTACCAAGATTTTAAGTATGGACCTGGAAATGCTAAAAAGGTATCTCAATTTATAATTTTAATCATCCGTTACACAACTAACTTGGATGGAAACAGTTTTTTAAAACTGTTTAAAAGAACTTAAAAGGTGGCTCAAACTGGTTCCAGGTATTTTCGCATTTCTTTGCTGAATTAATTACTACCATTTTTTGTTGATGCTACAATACATTATTTTAGTGACAAAATACAAAGTCACAGTCATTTCTAAAGAAGTTATGGTCGTTTTCCTCACGCAGAGCCACTGCTATTTTGGCTAACACAGACTTTTAACAAAACATACTGAGTGTTCACTAACAAGCTTTATACTGTTTGTATTTACAGGGCTGTATCCCAATCAAATGGACTGCACCTGAGATTCTGTTAGGAAATGTGGCTGAGCTCTCAGCTCAAAGTGATGTGTATGTACAATATAGATTTTTCCTGCTGCCTCAGTTAAGCCGGGCTCTGTTATACTAGAACATTTTTGCTTGCAACTTGCATTGTCTTGCTATTTTGTTGCGCCGTTGCGAAACAACTGAAGTTGTACGAGACATTGCCTAGTGTAGCATCTCCTAAAGTGAATAACGTAGCGAAACATAGAACTTGATTCTACTTTGTTGAACGGTTGCTGCAACAAAAGCGTTGTTAGACACGTTCATTTCTGGGGGTTATACACTAAGGAATTTCTCGGAAAAAAAATTGCGAGACAAGTTGTGAGTGGATTAGGTAGTGTAATAGCACCTTTAATCTCATTATTTCATCAAAACGAAAAGGTAATTAAACAAGTAACGACTTCCAGAAATACTGTTTGCCATTGCTGCAACAAATTCTGGCTGGATTTTGTAGACAGTAGATGAGATAATTGACTACCATTATAATATACACGAAAGCTTATTATTCTCCAGTCGCACAAAGACTCCTGGACAAATAATTATATTTGCATTAATTGTTTATGTCTAAAATTGCAAATTAGTCGTCTATGGATTTCGGAGCACGAGAAAAACAACCATAATTTGTTTTATAATTTTACGTTGTCTTCTTCGATCTGTAGAATTCTACTATACACTCTTAACTGATCTTTAAAACAGTAATTATATTCTATTGTTTATCTACTATTCCTTGTAAATAGTGCACTAGTATATCCAGCTCTGATCTGCATTACTAATCTACAGGTGGTCTTATGGAATTGTCTTGTACGAGATCTTCACCATCGGTAAGTTTAAAAATTTGTTGAATATCGACAGCAATAAAAAATAACAAAGACAAAAGAAAACAGAAACTGAAATGTCAAACAACTACCTAGATCCCACTTAAATTACGGGATGGATTGATATAAACCAAAAAGTGTTATTTCTTTAAGCTAACTTACAACAAAGTTAAAACACACTTGTATTCCTTGACAGGAGGAATTCCATACCCAGGATGGTCAGAAGGCAGAGTGGTTCAAGCAGTCCTGGATGGATATCGAATGCCAAAACCTGACCACATAGACGACCAATTGTAAATTTATTTAACAATTATTCACCGAAGTGGAGGTGAATAGTGGTGGATATATCCACCACTTTCACCGACACTAAGATGAATAATTGTTTTTGTATATACCACACAAACTGAGTAACTAGCGGCCCAAAGAGTAACTTTATTTGTGACAATATACCGACAAAAGCCATTTCGGTTTCCTTCGGCTGCTTGGAGGTGAATTTTACTTGGCTAATTACCTCCGGGCTAGCCAATCAGCGTGCGCGAAAAGTACTATTTACTTGTGTGGTATATACTAATAATAATTATTGCAGATTTTACCTTAAAGGGAACCTCCACTCCTACCAAAGAATCACTTTAAACCGCAGGATATAGTATTTGCAATAACGTTAGTTTAAATTGTGTCTATAGTGGAGAAAAACGAATTTCAGAATCGCGTATTTTTGTTTTCAAATTTCCTGGGCGCCACCATCTTGAATAATTGTGACGTGTCTTGGTTGCTCTATTGTTCTGACACAAAGAGCTTTTGTATAATAACAAAAGTGCAACCATTTAACGTAACAATTATTGAAGATGGCGGAGCCCGGGAAATTTGAAAGCAAAAATACGCGATTCTATAATTCACGTATTTAAGGTAAACACGCTTTGTAAGTTATAACTTCAAACAAATTTGATTCCTAAAATTTTTTCGTGTGATTTGAAGTAAACTTTTTGTCGGAGTGGAGGTTCCCTTTAAGTTATTAATTGTACTCGCGTTATTGGAATGTCAATAATAACTTTTCTATTATCATCATTGTGATATCTGACTATTTGCCGATATAGACCACGATATGAACACATATTTGTTTATTCCTTGTTTCTGGCTTGAAATATCTAAAATTCTTCATTTCCTCCTCTTTTTCTAACTTTACTGCATCATGGATCTAATAGACTATTTTCTTACAGTCTAACTGCAATGTAAACAGTTATTGCCTCAATGTTCAAAGGATGTTAAAAAGTCTGACTTTTTTCTAGATATTTTGGTGTCTTATAAATGCACGCAAGTTTAGTCAATCATGTTCTGCAGCACAAATTATTTAATTTAACTAAACTTCAACTGAAATTGCTGAAGAGAAGGTTCTCTTTTTACTTAATCCTTCTCTCGGGCGTTCTGAAAATTATTAAAAAAATTGTAGTAAGATCAGACTGGTAATGGTTATGAATTTCAACGTGTCTATCGTTTAGGTACGATGTAATGACAAGGTGCTGTAACTTAAACCCTGACTTCCGTCCTCCTTTTGAAAAACTACGACAAAGAATGGATACGTACCTTCGTGAAGAGGTTTGTAGTAATGAGCCAATCAATTATCCAGGTTAACTGAGAATTCTATGGACTTGGTTCTAAAACCATGATAATTGTAATTGTGGAAATATTCTCTAACTAAAAGGTTTCGAAATCCGATAGGAAATCGAGACATTTCAGTTTGTTGTAGACAGAAACCTTGTATCAGAATAATTTTAGATAGTTTACAGTCCTTTTTTACATTTTTGTTAAAGAGGTAAATGGTTCCTGAAATAAAACCGGTAACAAATTCCTAAGGAAACTCGAGAAAATGAATGTCAAAAATCAGCGAAAATGCGCAAACACAGGTGAAATTTCATCATCAGTTTCATTTCACTCACTACTTTGAAGTGTCGAAAATTAGGTTTCGAAATTTGGTGTTGTTAGAAATGATTTTGTTAGAAGATATTTAAAATAGTGGCACAGAAATTTCCGAAATGATCGATGGAAATAGTCACGGTACAAAGTTTCTGTTCACTTGTTATTCGAACTTGTGGTGGATTCCTTCTTAATACTTAAAACCTTTCGTTGCACTCATTTGTTGCAATTATTCCTTCCAGACATATACTGAACTGATCAACATGGAGAAATATGACAGCGTGAAATACTCCAAGGTTGAAGATCTTGGAGCTCAAGATGAACAACCAAGCGAGCAAGTCAAGACGAGCACTACTGGAAAGAAATTGGGAAAATGGTCAAGTGTCCGTTAAATACTGGTGGCTATTATGGCTTTTATGTTCAGTAATCGTTAATTTAGTCTGTGTTTTGTTCAGGATCAAATAGTCTTATTATTTACCAAACTGCATATCCTTATTGAAATGTCTGGACTGCACGAAGATAACAATTTCAAATAAATGACGACAGTTTTGAAAGTCACAGACATTTTTCGGCAGAAAAATCTGCCTTCATTGGTGTGTTACAATTTGGACATAGAGCATAGAATATAAATACTGGAAAATACTAATGAAAACAATAGCTGGAAGTAGAGAAGAACTTTCAAACTTAGGAAAAGCGTGATAATTACAATAACAAGTTTAGATTAACATGTTTGATTTAATGATTGATTCTGATTCTGAGAGCTGCCGAGCCCCATGCTCCAGGGATTGCTTTCACGTATTTGATCAAGCTTGCACCACCTTCCAGCTCAAGATCAAAGAGGCTTTGCACATCCGGTGGGAAAACCCTTCTCTCAATCATCAAATCAATTGTATATCCTTGTCCTTAAACCGTCACTTAGTAAGATATAACTACCCATGTAAGTACGTGTTAAGTTAGACTTAATTGAATGTTAAGGTTCACAAATGTTGAGTTAGGTAAAGTTTCACTTTTCAAGTCTCGTTATTTCTACGTAACAAACTGAAGTATAAACTAAACTGAGATTTAAAAAGTGTGTAGGTTTGAGAACGAAAGCCCACTAGGTTAAAACGACTTCACCTTACCTAATCTAATACTCACGTGAAGATATTATTGAGAAGTATTAATTAAGTAGCGAACATACGTCTATAGAACTTAGTTTCGTGGAAAAGAGTAATTTAATAAACTGAAGAAAATAAATAAAAAAACCCTTGTAAATTAATAATAACAAAGGAAAAGTATTATAACTAAGAAGAAAAACACTCGTAGGCCTTGGATGAAGGCGGATAATCTTTCAGGATTTTTTTTCTAAAACTTTGGAGAGATGTAGCATTCTTTATGTTTAGAGGTTTATCATTTCAAAACTTCATCAGGAGCAAATCTGAACCTGCATTTGCCATAATTAGTTCTTGGTCGGTGAAAAACAGGTTCTGATTCGACCTCGCACTTGTATGATATCGTTGAACATCTCTGATATTCAAGAAATAGAAGTCATAGATGCTAGGGATTAAATAACTTTGGTGCTCATGTATACATACATTCAGCAAGTTCACTCAGTTATGCTGCTTTGTAATTTAATAGTGTTACAGTGGTGGATCTAAAGGAAGGGCCCGGTCCCCCTTAATTTGGGTAAAAAAGAAGAAATTACGTAATTACGTTGCTGAGATAAACTACACTTTGCTATTGCTAAATACGATTTAGATTTTCATTAACTGATCAAGTCAGGAGAAGGAAATAATACCAGATTACCTACAGTTTGCCGTATAGTTGACTTAAGTGCTGTTACGTTGCTGACATTAACTGCACTTTACTATTGCTAAATACGATTTAAATTTTCACTAACTGATCAAGTCAGGAGAAGGAAAGTATTATGTAAATAATTTGTAGAGTCTTCATAGAGCAACTTGCTGTTTCAGTAACACATCGTCGATATAACAGCAAGTAACGAACAAGATTTTTCTCGGGCAACAAAAATCAGGATTACTAAGGAAATTATTGTTAAGTACAGTTGCCAGTATTTAATCGATGTTATTTTAAGCTACTATCCGTATCTGATTTTTTTAAAGGGACACAGTCTGGCGCACATGCGCATCAGATACCATTTCATTGCTATATCACAGAGACACGATCCATACTGTTTTTAACCAAATATGATAAAAACAGCATTATAGGATGAGCAAAAGCACACTCAAAACATTTTCAGTAAACGATTGAAAATCAAGCAAAACACCACGAAGATTGAAGCGGAATTCTAGATGTACTTTGATTGCAGGTTGGGGCGAACTCTTTTCAAAGAGAGAAAACTAGTGTCCAGTTCAGCGCGGTCCCAAAGCTGACTGTGTCCCTTTAATATCATGTTCTTATTATTCGGAGTATGTTATTACTCATTTGCCGCACACTGAAGTGCTTTGTTTCTGATATTAAAAAAATTGCTGCAATTCAATAACGATTTATATTAAATGCTTTTTCTTAAACAAGAAAAATCCATTATAGAGTGTTATTTAAGCTAAAGTAGCTATTTTAGTAACGGTGTTTAATGTGTTGAAGAAAACCAACTGGATCATGCGAGAGGTATTTACTTTAAGGCACTAGAATATGAAGAGGTGTTTTGGTCTGCACACACTATCATTAAGTAATACTTGATTCTTGTAAAACACTCTATATAACAGCTTGAATAAAATCTTAAAACTAAAAGCTAACTTTGTCTATAGGTACTTTATATATATTTAATAATAGCCCAAAGAAAATACGCGCCCTGATTGGTTTAAAATCGTGTTTC
>JAHPZR010019414.1:0-10000 GCA_019787425.1 Platygyra sinensis
ATGCTCAAAAGGTCATGTGGTATCGTAAGGGGCCTTGAACGTTCGTTTGTTCGCTGAGAAGCTCGAAACATGTTGAATTTTAATTAGTAACAAACCCCTTAACTGCAACGCTAAACACAACTTTGTCACTGTAATCTTGTTGGAGCAAGCTTCGACCACATAAACAGGAAAATACAACTGTTTCCACAGGCGTTTTGTCTGAGTACCGTCTACGGAGAGCGGAGACACGGTGTCGTTCGATCGACTAGTAATCGCGAGATTGGGTTGTTTTTATATTTACGTCTTCCGCCTTGATTATTATGACCCATTATCGCTATTTCAAGTCGCAACTGAGGAAAACAGTAACTTACCTGACAAAATGAACCTTGAAATAAGTCTTTGAGCCAGAATATCCGACTTCTGAATCGATCTGAAAGTGAGTTTGTCGATCCTTTTACCTGGAATTTGATTAACTTCCCACTAAAGCAGATTTTTGCCGTTTTTCGCTGCCTCAGTCGTTGTATTTGCTATTGGAGGTATCAAACCGGCTCACTGTTGTGTCTGTGTGTTGTACAAAGTCGCGAATCCTTTCATAAAGCACTACCTTTGTAAGCTCCGGCTTTGAATTTGCTTTTGATTTGATAAACAATCACTTTCTAATATTTATTCAAGACAGGTGTTTTCCCAAATAATCGGGTTTCCGAGAATCGAAAATTCCCGGAAAACACGTGTTAAATATTTAGTATAGCAGTGAAGGGCTAAATAAAACAAAAGAAATGAACAATTCTGTACTACCCTCATGGACGTGCTAGTTTTTGTACGTTGTCTTGTTTTAATTTTGGTTTTAAAGATTTTCGTAATCAAGAACTTTTCATATTAATACAGAATGTCTTCCGGCTTCTGAAGAAGACAGCAGAGGTCCTGAGTCGAGAATACAGGCGTTTCCATTACGAAAATAAATTGACACCATAAAAATTGTTACATTTAGACGCAGACTGGCAAACTGGGGTGTCGGGGCGAGAGAACGTAAAGTGTGATTTTTAAAGACCTTTAAACGTCCTGAATTGTATGAATCATCTTCAGAAAAGGTAATATTTTGTGAAGAAAACGGAGAATGTTTGAAACTTCAAATAAATTTTTCGTCAGAACTGCTGCACTTTCATGCGCCCTCCTAGACTTCAGTAACGTAAATTATTCTCATCATGCCTTGGTCAGCAAGCCAGCAGAAGAGGCTTGCATTCGAGAAATATTTGCCTGAACGGTATTCTCTATACCATGTGACATGGATCAGCCCTTCTGGTGACACTAGAGTTGAAAGCAAAGTAACCTGTACCAACAACACACAGTACCGGTGACTATCCAAGCTCCTGTCCTCAAATGGTGCATGGTCAGCTACCCTCCAAGCAGGCCATCATCGCGCCCATTGATCGGCAGTCAGCACTACAAACGTCTCAGTAGGAGAATAATAATCCACTTCCATTCACATGGTTCACTCTCACATTTCACCCTCACAACCACACAGTAAAATCCATCATTCTAAAAAACTTTAAATTACTTCAAAATGATCCCGATACTGGTAGAATCTTTTTGCAACCGCCATTAATTTTATTCAAACGAGACAAAAACAAAAGTAACTTTTTAGTCAGAAGTGCTTTCCAAACGAATGAACAACCCGGTACTTTTAAATGCGGACGCGCGCGATGCAAAACATGTCATTTGCAACATTGAGAAATTGTCGGGGCCCAAGCGATCTATTAAGATCACTGATCATTTTACCTGTACCTCAGCCAATGTCATCTACTGTATAACTTGCACTCTCTGCAAAAAGTTATATATCGGCGAAACAGGTAGACGACTGGGCGACCGAATCCGAGAACATCTTCGCGACATTGAGAAAGACGACAAAAACGCATCTAAACCGGTCGCTAGACACTTTAATCTACCGAATCATCCGGAGCAACATATGACGGTCTGCGGCCTCTCCGTACATCAAGGAAGCACAGAAAGCCCCAAACCTCTAGAACAAAAAATTATTTTTCAAATCGGCACTGTTAATCCTCAGGGTATCAACGAACGCTTTTCATTCAACTAAATTATTCTGTTGTTTTCCACGTTGCCAGGCACCAACCAATAGCGTAGCTCCATATTTCTGTATATAAACCACACACAACCCACAATTTCTCGATTCGCTGTGACGAAGGGCTAACGCTCGAAAAGTCAGCTTTCGAATCTCTTTACGGTGGGCAATTACCCTCCTTACTGCTTGATGAAAAGCAGGGGAATTGAAATGGTTTCACCCAGCAATGACGACCACAGGTAAATTTCTCATTACAAGCCGGCAGAGCTCGAGTGGACAGATGACCACACGATATACCAAGTGACCATGAAAGGTTTGATTTGGCTGGAGGCTTCTGAGGCACATCTCCGCACTGGAATTCCCTCAGTAATTACTTGCAACACTACTTGTGCTAATCTTAGCAGTGTGCCGGACGCCTGTCACTATGAACTCAGTTAAAATGTTGCTCTCCATGAGTTCTCGTAGCTCAGTGGATAGAGCGTCCGCCCGGTGTTCGCGAGGTCATGGGTTCGATTCCTGTCGGCGACTCAGGTTTTTCCTTGTCCCACGCTCGTGTCATGTTGATTAATTCACCTTTCACATTTATTACCGAGCACAAAATTCACCATCTTTATTCACTTATCACCCTCAAACCTGTTATTGTGTCTTAAAAATAAATCACCACATAACCATTAAAGATTTATTGCCACCTCCAGTTTCTTGCGTTTCATGTTTATTTTTCAAATCACTTTTTCAAAGTTTACAAACTATCCGTTTAACTTTATTTCCTTAGGGTCTTCTGGTAATGAACTTTTTAGCAATTGATGAACTATCATGATAAAGTATATTCATAACAATTGTCAAGACGGAGAACATGTCTCAAGATGGACAGAATAAAACGCATCGTTTCCCAGGACTTGAAGTGATAAGTGCAATCACAAAACTTTACATACGCAAAAATCGCCCGAACTAAATTCAGGTAAACTGAGCTCTTCAACAAATGAATGCTAAATACCCCAGGAAGGGGGGGGGGGGGGGGGGGGGGGAGGGGGGAGGGACTCCCATATAAAAAGGGCGGGGATGCTCGTGGGGAATTTTTAAAAGAACCCCTATGAGGTACCAAGACCCTTTTTCGTGAGCGTGACTTGAAATTGTTTTCACCCCTAAGAGATTCCAATTCTAAAACAGCACAATATCTCCTGCCGTATTTTTCGGCTCAATAATACTCTAAAAGGCACCACAAAAGCTCCCGCTGTTGAGGCTCATCATCATAAGAGATACCAAAACCGCGATTTTAATCCCTAAAAGATATGACTTTTTATATGGGAGCCCCCTCCCCCCTGGGTAATTACGCCTCAGTTGAGTAGCTACAATAGTATTTTTAACATAAATCCCTCTAAATTTTTAAACCAATTCGCGCTATTTGTTTGTAAAGTGATGTTTCCTTGTTCATTTACAAAATTTTCAAATGGCAGATATAAAGACAAAAGGACATCAGTACCCTAAGAGGCCCATAATGCCCAACCCACCGTGAAAAGAATTATGAAAAAAAATTTAGGAAAAAAGTACACTTGCCTGGGATTAATGCAGCGGTACTTAATGCCCTATGTGCCACGAGGCACGAAGAGAATAGTGAAACTTAGAGCAGACAATTTGCACACATTTCATAGGAGTTTGATTATAGAGATTTCCAGAGAGTTACGACATTAACTACCGTAATATTTAAAGTTCATTTTCTTAAATATCTGCAAGTGCAAAACATTTTGCGACAGCTGTGCCTGGGAAAACAAGTCGCTTTCTAAAATATACACTTAGCAATACGACAGTTTCGTATTACAAATCACGCACGCAAAATTTCTTCCAATTCATTTGCTCTATCTCTGAGGCATCGGGCCGCATCTGAACCTTTGTTGTTGACAATATCTCTGACAGTAAAACCCAGCTCCAGAGCGTCAAGAATTAGAAATGCTGCACTCACTCCCATAATCATTCCACCCGTTGCCTTGGCTCCAGCTCTTGTACCAACTTTTCCCACAGCATTGGATCCCTCTTTCACAGCAACGTTGCCAGCATTGGACGCTGTCTTCGAACCGGCTTTACTAAGAGCTCTAGCTCCAGCCTTTGTTCCCAGTTTTCTTGGACACTCTCGTTGTTATCCGCTTGCTAACTTTCTCAACTGTCACAGCTCCAGTTTTTTCCAACTCTCCTGGCACCAGTGGTCACGCCAATGCTGACAGCCTTGCTAGACCCGGTCTCAAGGAGTCCTCTAGTTGCTACAGTGGAGGCCTCTGTCACACCAAGTCTCAATGCTAGTTGAGAGACGGCTTTCGTTCCATAATCAGCGAGAACTTTGCAAAGCAGATCAGGACGAAGAAGACCCTCTATAAAGGTAACAGCCTGATGGTTTGGACCGAGCATTCTGGCAGCAAGACCGACAAGAAACAGCAATCGAGCCTGACTTTTTGCCATTTTTCAACAGGCGAATTTTTTCCCTAACGTTATTTATTGCACGGTTTGCATTTTCCACGGCACCATCAGCTGCCTGGATAAGAGAAGAATTGATACAGCCTTCTACAATATTTGCACCAAGGTTTGTACAAGCTCCGGCCGCTCCAATTGCTGCTCCCGTAATTAACAAAGGTGCAGCTACACCAGCCGTCATGACTGTGGCAACTCCTCCACCCACTGTCAGCAAACCGCCTAAGATTCCCGCACTACTTCCAGCAGCAGAGGCAAACTTGCAATCTTTCCACACCTGATCGAGATAATCAGCGGTGGAACGTAGATTTTTAATCGTAGTTTCTACCGCAACGTTCATTTCCTGGACATTCTCTGCCACGGCATTTACTTCTTGTACCATTTGCTCTATTTCGGCCTGATCGCGTGTCTAGCGAAAAAATTCAGATCTTTGATTGCATCTCTGGTTAATGATTTCCGTCAATGTGTAGCCTTTGAGAAATGATGGAAATTGTGCGAATGTAAGAACGCATAAAGAAAAATTCACAGAATAGGTATGTACAAGCAAAGCGACAAACACGAGATTATCATATTCTTATTACACGAAAGTGGTCTGTCCGCCATTGTTCGCAGCCAGCTAAAGCCGGAATCACTTCGGTCAGTCCTCTTTCAATTTGCGATACATTTTAACTCTGTTTTATACTCACGACGATTAATTTAGCATGTTCGCCCGGCGTATCGTTAAAAATTTGTGTTGTTCATACTCTGATCGGATGCTATGGCCACATTGTATGTAATTTGATTCTGAAACCAAGACAATACTGTACTGTCCCTCCTCTGAGGAAATGACAAAAAAAATTTGATTTGATATGCCAATCGTGAAGCCGACAATCAGATGTGAGCTGAAACCGCTAGAAAACAAGGGAATCATTTGTCTAAATCAGTAACGAAAACACGCTGCGATCGCTTTTTCTTCTTCAAAAAATATGGCTCTTACATGTACCCTGTAGTCTTTCGGCTCCTTTTCAATTAATTTAACCTTAAGTTGCACGAAGGTAATTTTAAAGTAGACATTTTAGTTCTTCTTCACAAGAAAGGATAAGTCCCTGCGACTTGTCCCTGTCACAAGTGGCAGGGACAAGTCCCTTCGTGTCAACTATAACCATTTTCATTTTCTCAAACTGGTTGTCCCTCAAAATCTTTCCCGGGGACTTGTCCCAACGTGTGTGTCGATCCTTATGCTTTTTTGATAAATAAATGTAAGTATTACTTTTCTACGCTTCAGCGTGCCTTTTCAGTTTCGAGCCTACGGTTCGTGCTTGTGTAATGACATCATAGATTTTTTTTTTTTCATTCATTTTAGACGTACACAAGCAGAGTTCGGTTGTGGAGACCAATATGTCGTTTTCCAATGGAAATTTATCTAAAGCGCAAAAGCAAGAACTTGAGAAAGAATTAAAGG
Organism: Platygyra sinensis; assembly: GCA_019787425.1. Lineage (NCBI taxonomy): Eukaryota > Metazoa > Cnidaria > Anthozoa > Scleractinia > Merulinidae > Platygyra > Platygyra sinensis. The sequence goes on from JAHPZR010019414.1 coordinate 5,955, forward strand.
GGTTTGCAACGAAAGTGGAAGACATGACCCTTGCCAAACAGAAGGCCATTGAACACCTTTATGACACGGCTAATTATCTCGATAAGGTGTGGCGAGATTGTAGAATAGCGTCCATCGCAGGGAACAGCGCTGGGATATTGGGAGGCTTGTTAACCATTGGAGGGGGAATCGCGACAGTTTTAACAGCGGGTGCTGCCTCACCGTTGTTGATAGCCGGGATCTCGCTTGGAGCAGTTGGTGCTAGCACAAATCTAGGAACAGCGGCTACAGAGGCTGCCATCAACTCTGCTAAGCTGCAAGAAGCAGAGGAAGCTCTGAAGGGTGCTGATGAATTGACGAAAATAGTAAAGGAACAAATTCGCCAATGGAAAGAAAAAGATGTATTACGTTTACGCTTTCTTGCTCAGCTAGCTGTCCAGTTATTTGGGCAGAGCCACATTGTTGTTCAGCTAATACAAAGTGTGCTTGTAAGCGTAGGTATAAGGGCAGATATTATTTTCAAAATTTGTGCTGAAGCTGCAATTTAGACCGCTTCGGAGGTAGCCGCTAGGGCTGGTGCCGGGGCAGCAACCATAAGTGCTGTTGAATTTTCAGCTGGTGCGCTACTTAACAACACGCCCAAACTTCTGGCTGGTGCGACAGAAGGAGCAACAGCTGGAGCAAAAGGAGGCGCAAGTACCATTGGAAAGGCTGGGGCAAAGATGGGCGCAAAAGCTGCTGGAGGAGTGATTATTGGTGTCAGTTCTGTGTTTTTAGCGTGGGATGCTGTGGATCTGGGCTTCAACATCAGAGATTTGGTTGAAGACATAGGCTGCAAAGCTGCGCCTTTTTTGAGAGAAAAGGCGAAGGAGCTCGAAGCATCCCTTGCCGAGAACACCACAAACACTACAAAGAAATAAATTAAATTCCTGATGAGAGCTTAAATTAGTTTGTTATTGTGGTTAACATAGTGCAGTAATGAAAGAGTTATATTTATGGAATAAAGTTCTTTAGTTTTAATACATTGCAGACTAAATAAATTTGGTTTCCTGTCAATAAATTTAAATATCTTACTTACATGGCTTGCGGCTTTTTTACCCCTCACCACAAGATTTTGCATTTGACATGGTGCCAAATTTGAATACGTAAGACAAGAGACTATGATAAGCACAGTGAAGTTTTTTTGCTCCCAAAAGTAAAAACAGGCATGTATATGCAGTTGAAAATAATATTTCATATCATAGAGGCTCGAAGAAGTAACAGATGTGACTAATTCCGCAATGAGGATTTGCGCCATATGCTTTATTCGGCAACAGATGAGATGATAGAGTGTAATGACACTACATTTAATAGCCAGGAAGATTTCACGACCAACCAAAGCATCTCAATCACACAGAAACTTGTTCTGAAGGCGGTAATAGGCAAATACCAGGAAGAAGAGCTGGTGAAAGTGATGGCCCGGTTTAACATAACTGATTTGCTAACATTTTCTAAGTCACTCGGAAATACTCCGAAACGTCAGGTTGATAAGCTTATACTTGTTATTCCAGTTCCGCTCCTTCTTTTTTTTAAGCGGGTCTAGACTAGACCTATCTGCATTCATTTTTCTCATACTGTGAAACACCGTAGCACCACCTGAAAACAGTTTCGGTAAGTAAAAGTAACACAATAAAATAACTACCTACTCCAAGGATAGACTGCGTGTGTTTCATCCGATCACGGTCCTCGTAATGGCGATAAAATCGTATCTAACTGATAATTTAACCGCCAAGAACTGAAGGATTTGAATCTCGTCCTATCTTGTTGAACCTCGTCCTATCATGGTCGCAACTGCAGGCTTGGACGGGCTTGGACTGGTTGACCTGGTGTCTAGGTTCTTTTTGGTGCACCCTGAGAAATGATTTCGTTAACCTTGACTAGTTTTGAATAGTTGCATGATTCCAGTGCTTCTTATCTACAGTCTAACATCTTCTGTTCTGCGGACTTCGTAAAGACAGACGTCAACTTTGTCTTAATTCTACTCGTTCCTTAAACCAATCCCCTCCCTATATATATCACCTAGTGCAAGGGGGGATGGGGAGGGGGGAGGGGGGACTCTGACGGCGCCTCTTGTCTGTGAAGACGGATCTCCTTATTGTTTTCATTGTAATACATTGTAATACATGTGATGCTTTGACTTCTGCTTTAGAGGTTTCTCTATCACATCTTTTTGGACCTTCGGTTTCAAGGGAAGCAGTTCATTTTGTCAGGTAAGTTACTGTTTTCCCCAGTTGCGACTTGAAATAGCGATAATGGGTCATAATAATCAAGGCGGAAGACGTAAATATAAAAACAACCCAATCTCGCGATTACTAGTCGATCGAGCGACACCGTGTCTCCGCTCTCCGTAGGCGGTACTCAGACAAAACGGTGGAAACAGTTGTATTTTCCTGTTTATGTGGTCGAAGCTTGCTCCAACAAGATTAAAGTGACAAAGTTGTGTTTAGCGTTGCAGTTAAGGGGTTTGTTATTAATTAAAATTCAACATGTTTCCATCCTCTCAGCGAACAAGCGAACGTTCAAGGCCCCTTACGATACCACATGACCTTTTAAGCCTGATCGCGTGTCTAGCGAAAAAATTCAGATCTTTGATTGCATCTTCAATGTGTAGCCTTTGAGAAATGATGGAAATTGTGCGAATGTAAGAACGCATAAAGAAAACTTTACAGAATAGGTATGTACAAGCAAAGCGACAAACACGAGATTATCATATTCTTATTACACGAAAGTAGTCTGTCCGCCATTGTTCGCAGCCAGCTAAAGAATCACTTCGGTCAGTCCTCTTTCAATTTGCGATACATTTTAACTCTGCTTTATACTCACGACGATTAATTTAGCATGTTCGCCCGGCGTATCGTTAAAAATTTGTGTGGTTCACTACTATACTCTGATCGGATGCTATGGCCACATTGTATGTAATTTGATTCTGAAACCAAGACAATACTGTACTGTCCCTCCTCTGAGGAAATGACAAAAAAAATTTGATTTGATATGCCAATCGCGAAGCCGACAATCAGATGTGAGCTGAAACCGCAAGAAAAACAAGGGAATCATTTGTCTAAATCAGTCACGAAAACACGCTGCGATCGCTTTTTCTTCTTCAAAAAATATGGCTCTTACATGTACCCTGTAGTTTTTCGGCTCCTTTTCAATTAATTTAACCTTAAGTTGCACGAAGGTAATTTTAAAGTAGACATTTTAGTTCTTCTTCACAAGAAAGGATAAGTCCCTGCGACTTGTCCCTGTCACAAGTGGCAGGGACAAGTTCCTTAGTGTCAACTATAACCATTTTCATTTTCTCAAACTGGTTGTTCCTCAAAATCTTTCCCGGGGACTTGTCCCAACGTGTGTGTCGATCCTTATGCTTTTTTGATAAATAATTGTAAGTATTACTTTTCTACGCTTCAGCGTGTCTTTTCAGTTTCGAGCCTGCGGCTCGTGCTTTCTACATTTCCCTCGTGTTCTCAAATGACCATCGTGTTTTATCACAGTGTGATACACGGCTTGGGCTTCTTTATTTGTTAAGTAGTGTTGGAAGCAGTGCTGTAATTGGCCAGTAGTGCTGCGCATGGGAGCGAGTGTGTGTGTGCAGCGTGTACAAAAAGCATGACCGACAACCTGAATCAAGTATGGTCGTTGTGTTTTCCTGGTTGTCCCTGTTCTTGTCTGTACTTGCTGGTCAACAGTAGCATGTAGGAATCAAAATCCCACATAAGTAATGACATCATAGATAATTTTTTTTTCATTCATTTTAGACGTAAATAAGCAGAGTTCGGTTGTGGAGACCAATATGTCGTTTTCCAATGGAAATTTATCTAAAGCGCAAAAGCAAGAACTTGAGAAAGAATTAAAGAGGTTTGCAACGAAAGTGGAAGACATGACCCTTGCCAAACAGAAGGCCATTGAACACCTTTATTACACGGCTAATTATCTCGATAAGGTGTGGCGAGATTGTAGAATAGCGTCCATCGCAGGGAACAGCGCTGGGATATTGGGAGGCTTGTTAACCATTGGAGGGGGAATCGCGA
>JAHPZR010019414.1:17500-25931 GCA_019787425.1 Platygyra sinensis
CATCAATGAATGCAGTCATAGAGCAGACAGATGTAGCAAGAACACGCATTGCGTTAACACGGAAGGCTCTTACACCTGTAGCTGCAATTCAGGTTTTCATGGAGACGGGATGTCATGTAGTGATATAGATGAGTGTGAATGGGGAGTCGACGACTGTCATCAGAAAGCGACGTGTTTAAACACAATAGGATCATTTCGCTGTTCTTGTTTAAATGGATATCACGGAGATGGCAAACAATGTCAAGGTAAGCAAATCATTCAGGTTCAATTACGTTACCTCATGGAGTGCGTTCATTGTCACGCAATGAATCAACCAATCGCCGTGCATGTCAGACCACTTTACCCTTCCTGTCTATTATTTGGACACATAGAACTCGTTCCTCTCGAACTCATCGACTCAAATAGAGAGGCTACTACCAAGGTAAGAGAGGCAGTTTTGATCTCCAAGGGCAAGACTCTCGAATCAGTTTAACCTGTTTATATCATTTTAATGTGTACGCTTTTGTACACTTTTCCTTTTTCTCTGTTTTTGTCAACCTGTCATGTCACATATTTCCATAATTTAATGTCATTTCAAATTTTGTAACCGTTTATCCATGTTTACTTAGCTTTACTGTAGCTCCTAAAAAAGTTTAGTCCTGGCTAACCGAAATATTAGGCCTTTTAAGCCTTTCCGGTCAGCGTTTCAATTGGTTTGTATTATGTACCGTTTTTGTTCAATGTTTAGTGATATGCACAAGTTGAAATAATGTTTGTGGCTGGTCTAGACTTATGTGAAACATCTGCTTTTCCATCGTATTTCATTCATCAATTTGTTATTTGGATGCATGCATGCCGGGACAGAGTAATTATACCGGTAGCAAACCACGTTTTTCTAATTCAGGTTTGGAGAATAACGATTGTAGTTTTTTCGACAAGGTTTCTCAGATATTCTTTTTTCTTTTGCAGCCTCTTCTGCCACAAACCAGCCAGAAAAACCAATCAAAGAAACTGACCACCTCCTTATTATTATTATTGCTTCTGTATGTGGGGTTATCGTTATTGCTGCTTTCGTTTGTTGTTGTGTATGCTGCTGTACGTAACAGCTTTGAAAAGACTATGGACGTTACATTCATTAATCTGTACCTGGTTCATTGTAAATAGTGAAGTTAACCTTTTCGGCATTAAAGGAGCTACGTCACGGTATTTTGAGCTATTTTGACCATCGACAAAATTACCTTTAAATTGAAGGAAACCTGAAAATAATACTTCAGAAAGGTAGAAAAACACTAAAGAGATAATGATAAACCATAAGGGAACAAGGATGGTTAATAAGGATGGAGATGATTGACACGGATTATCAACAACGAAATTAAAACGTTTACTCTAAATTTTTCAAACCGTTTAACCGTGACGCAGCTCCTATAACCAGGGCCTTACCTAGGATTTTTTGTCTGCGGGGGCAAACTCCACAAACCTTCACAGGGATCTCCCGTATACCCTTCCCCCCGCTATTTACGGCCCTGATAACCACATGAACTACATGTACAGGTAGTGGATGCTGACCGCAATGACTGTCATCTTTTTTTAGTTTGAGGCCTTTATGTTGTTTATTCTAACATTGTGACCAGTGCAGCTTGTTAAAGAACGGAAATGTTGTCAGTCCACAGGTAGAACTAGGAGGGAGGGGGCAGATTAGTTTGCTAAGCACCTTCCTCTCCCCAGATCCCTTCCTCTTTTTGTACCAGCTAAAACATAAAAACAGTAGGAAAATATTGTTTATATTTTTTTGCAGAAATAAAGGCAAACTTTGTACAGATATACCTCATTGAATTACAAGTAGTGATTGCTTTCTTGCTAAATAGTGATAAAACTAGTATATGTCGTAGACTGCAGAGTGCGTTCGAGTTTTGGTAGATTTGGTATGTTAACAAAGTGAAAATTTTAGGGACAGCATTTTGTACCGGAGCTGTTAGGTAGACGTAAAACTGGCTTCCCTCCAGCAGCGGCGAAAACAAATGAATTGATCGCAAAGCACGTGCATACGAGAGGGTTTGTTTTTGTTTATACTTGTATTGCGTAATATTAGTTACGAAAGGTCTGTAAATAAGATAATTTGGTTTTATTAACTGGGTTGATAATGTGAATTAGCCACCGTAAAGAGATTCGGAAGCTGACATTTCGAGCGTTAGCCGTTCTTCGTACCAAACCGAGGAGTGTGGGTTGTGTGTGGTTTAGGTACAGAAAGATGGAGCTACGCTATTGGTTGGTTCCTGGCAACGTAAATGAAAAGCGTTCGTTAATTGGTACCGAGGGATTAAGTGTGCCGATTTGAAGAATAAATTTTTGTTCTAGAGTTTTGCGGCTTTCCGTGCTTCCTTAATATACGGAGAGGCCGTAGACTGCTCTATGGGGGTTTTTTGCGGACAAAATTTCGAACGTGAATACATCAATGTTTTGTTAAATAAATTATTGTTATGCGTAATAATACAAATTTGAAAGTAACATAAATCAATTTCGTCCGGAATACATCAATTTTGAGTGACATACATCGATGTTGTGTAGCATGCATCGCTTTCCCAAATCATTCGTGCGTGACCGTATACAACTAAAAGATGTTCGATAAAACTAAAAGATGTTCGATAAAACTAAAAGATGAGGAAGCGGAAATAGAAGTGACCGGAAGTTGGCTGGAAGAAGAGGCCAATATGGCGGAAACAAGAGAGGATTAGCGAGTTTAAAATTCTGCGTTGTCTGGAGAACGTGAACCACGACGGCTAATTTTTCAACTTTATATTCCGAATTTAACGCTGCGTTCCATGCACAATTTCGAGATAGTTTTGCCAGTGAGAAACAAACAAAATGACTTTAGAGTATAGCGAGATTCGAAGGTAAAATATAAGTTTATTTTTGATCGGCGTTGTCCTCGGCGTCGCTGTCGTGGTTTCTTAAACTCCCTAAAGTAAGATGCTCCCTAACCCCTAAACCCTGACTGACCGGAAGTCGGCTAGAAGGCCAATATGGTGGAAATGGAAGAGGATTAGGGGGATGCACGGATTTGGCTGCCCAACAATCGACGGATTTTTTATTCCTTTGGTAGACTACTGAAATGGCGCGGAAGGACAAAGGAACACTGCGTCCTGCGACTCGGCTTAACTTTTTTAGTCGCCCTCTCAGATGAAGGGGGGAGATCTAGTAGTAGTAGTAGTAAATCTTTATTTATCCACGGTACAAAATTCGTCAGCTTTAAAAATACCTAATACTAATATAATAAAAATATTTAAAAATATTTAAATATCTCAGATTTAAACGCCCTTCTTATGAACAACTCCTACGGTTCTTGACAATGTTGCCTGATTAGCATATGATAAGTGCAGAGACTTACCCATATTTTAAATGTTTATTCATATAAGAAATCAATTTCGAGAAAAAATAAAGTACTTCCCATAGAGAAATTTCCGTCTCTCGTGTTATGCAGAAATACCATAATGTAACAACGCTTATAATTTATTATCCATTAGTTCCTGTCTAATATCGGTCAATAGGTCGCTTACGGGAGGTTAAAAACAAAAGAAAATTTCAAACTTTTAGCTCTGGAAGTGGTCGTGTCCGCTTACGAGAGGTTGTCGGTTACAAGAAGTTTCAAATATAGTGATTTGACTTGGGAACTCTTGGTATTTAGGAATACTGGTCGCTGAGGAGAGGTGCAGGTCGCAGCTGGAGGTTCGACTGTGTAAGCACAGAGGTTCTCGCTCCAATTTGCACCCGGTCAGAATGCTGAAAAAGCTGTTCGTACTAGAACGGTTGCCATGCAGGCTAAAAGGTGTCGAACTCTGCGAAGCGACCAGCACCTAACAGTGAAAACCATACAGAACTATGAACTCAAGAAAATTTGCTAAAGCACAATCTAACGGCTACTCTCCGTTTAAAATTCCTCCTAATAACAATAACCGTGCCCTTCAGAAACAAGTCTGTGAAGCAAAGAAAAATCGAGATACTTATTACAATCAAATTAAAAGTGAAGGGCAAATGAAGAAATTTCAAGAACCGTAGGGTCGTCTTTAACTCAATCTGAGATCTCCCCCACTTCATTCGAGAGGCGTATTTCGTTTTCTCGCTAAACGGCGACTAAAATAGTTAAGCCGAGTGGCAGGACGCAGTGTTCCGTTGTCCTTCCGCGCCATTTCAGTAGTCTACCAAAGGAATAAAAACTCTGTCGATTGTTGGGCAGCCAAATCCGTGCATCCCCCTAATCCTCTTCCATTTCCACCATATTGGCCTTCTAGCCGACTTCCGGTCAGTCAGGGTTTAGGGGTTAGGGAGCATCTTACTTTAGGGTGTTTAAGAAACCACGACAGCGACGCCGAGGACAACGCCGATCAAAAAATAAACTTATATTTTACCTTCGAATCTCGCTATACTCTAAAGTCATTTTGTTTGTTTCTCACTGGCAAAACTATCTCGAAATTGTGCATGGAACGCAGCGTTAAATTCGGAATATAAAGTTGAAAAATTAGCCGTCGTGGTTCACGTTCTCCAGACAACGCAGAATTTTAAACTCGCTAATCCTCTCTTGTTTCCGCCATATTGGCCTCTTCTTCCAGCCAACTTCCGGTCACTTCTATTTCCGCTTCCTCATCTTTTAGTTTTATCGAACATCTTTTAGTTTTATCGAACATCTTTTAGTTGTATACGGTCACGCACGAATGATTTGGGAAAGCGATGCATGCTACACAACATCGATGTATGTCACTCAAAATTGATGTATTCCGGACGAAATTGATTTATGTTACTTTCAAATTTGTATTATTACGCATAACAATAATTTATTTAACAAAACATTGATGTATTCACGTTCGAAATTTTGTCCGCAAAAAACCCCCATACTGCTCTTTTGCTTAGAATAATTGGGGAGATTGAAGTGTCGAGCGGCCGGTTTAGATGCGTTTTTGTCGTCTTTCTCTAGGTCACGAAGGTCTTCTCGGAATCGGTCGCCTAGTTAAGTCGTCTCCCTGTTTCCCCGATTTATGACATTGCAGACTGAGTACTTTTTTTTCTTATTCTTGTTTTTGCATTTACTTTTGACTCGCATGTTTTTTTGGCTCTGGTCACAAATTAGTGTTCAATTATATATCGGAGTGTTTGTTATGCACAGGCCGCACTAGCTCGGTATGTGAATGTTGACGTGTTATACGACTCTGCATGGGAAACTTGCTTTAGTCCAAAATATGCTTAAGTAAAGCTACTTTAAACTGTAGAAATAAACTTCACTCTGGCGTAATGTTATGTCACACCCAACATGTGCATTTTCTACTCTTGATGTACAAAATGTAATTCCAAATAGCTGTTGGAGGGTGACCATGATCACGCCAAAAAACCCGAGCTCGAAAAAAAAAAGAAAATTTAACGCGAATACATTTCTGTCAGACTTCCTCGTTTGCCGCAATTTGATTCAAACTCAGTTAATATTAATGAAGCATGGCACATTTGGAAAAGCAAATTTTTAATAACCTCAATAAACACACACCAAAGTACGAAATAAGACAGCTCCTAGGCCTAATTCGGAAATTAAAAAGAAATGCCTGAAAAAAAGCCATAAAATCGGGTTCTCAAAACGATTGGTCCACTTTTAAGAAAGCGAGAAACGCTGTAAATTATTCCACAAGGTGCGCTAAATCTGAATCAGGATGTGCATCCCTTGTTTACTCCTTTAATTTCCTTTTCATAAAAATTAACTAGGAATGTCTCCTTAGCTTTCCAACTTTCATAGTCTCATGACGAAAATTTGATTTTAAAGATATTCATTAATTTAATTCTAAGCGACGAAATCGTCCCATAACCTTTGGCACTACGTTGTAATTATTTAGGTGACCCATAAGGCAAATCTCTCTTGATCTCAAATGCAAACGGAGTTTATGATCATTCATAAGCTCGCCACAGTTACGAGGATACGTCCTGGTGACCGTCAGGGGTCGACCCGAGCTCGCGATATTGTCACATGATACTGGTCAGCGGATGTCTTGTTACGACAGGTGTCAGCTATCATAACATTAATGTTAAATATTAAAGGAGTATGGCCGCCATGCTGCGTGACGTCGTCGTCGTAGTCGTTGGGCGCACGCGCCAGCGATCCATGCCGTTAGCCATGTTCACCATGAGAAAAGAGTTGCATAGGTTTCTATTTCTATGCATAAATGTGATCCCGTTTCCTATAGTTATAGTGCTCTGCTTGGCGACCCTTCGGGGCGCAGGAGCTCTTCTACAATACCACGAGCTTCTTGCATACCGCTGGCGCGCGGAAAACTTGAATTTCAACATAACTAAAGCAAAGCGCGCGCTCTGATTGGTTAATTCAGCATCTACTATTTGTCCATGGGTGTAAGCTGCTGACGTACTCAATAACTAAAGCAAAGCGCGCGCTTTCTGATATAGCTCAATAAAAAGACTTCTGTTGTTCCAGTGTATCAATGTTATGTTATAAAACAAATGGTAAACGCCACAGCGTGCACTATTTAACAAATTGACGTCAGTTTTTTCATGCGTCTGTCTTGTTATTGATCATGAATTTCGTCCTCACATTGTCAAAGTAGCTGTGGATCCACGAGGCGATAGCCGAGCGGATCCGCAGACTACTTTGACAATGTTATGACGAAATTCATTATCAATAACAGGACAGACGCATTAAAAACTGACATCAATTTGTTTTTTACGATAATAAATTGTCGAATTGCCGGCTCTCACTCGCTGACGCGTCGCATGAATTTTAAATTCATTTGTCTGTCCGCATATGGACGATAAAAATTAGCCAATGGGCGGGCGTGAATTTCTCCAGTTATCGTAAAATGAGTTATGGGAGGTTTGCACTCAAGAAGCTAGAGTGCGACTTTTGCGCTTCTTTCGTGCTTAGAAGCCTCCCGCGTGCAACCATTTAACAAATAGATCCTATGTTGCCGTGCGTCTGTTCAGTAATAGATCACAAATGACGTCAAAATGTGGTAAGAAAAAAAAGTGGCACACGAGGCGTAGCCGAGTGTGTCACTGATGTTCTTACCACATTTTGGCGCCTTCTGTGATCTATTACTGAATCAGACGTACGGCAACATGGAATCTATTTGTTTTATTTAATAACAAAACAAACTACTAGAGAGAAAGCTTTTCTATTTCAAAATATTTTAACATACGCGAAAGCCGGCCTTTGCCCCGCCCTTGCCGAGATTTGGCGAACACGAAAAAAAAGCCGTTTGACGTGATCTAATATATAGATTTAGGCCAGCCTAAAAGCGTAGCTCCTTGGCCGGGTTGTTCAGTGCCCGATTGAGCTAACCCAGGAAAAGGTAGAATGTTGATTTGAGTTTTGTAACTTTGCGGTGAGGTTTTCTGTTTACTGTGTGACTTTCTGTTTTGAGTTTTATAATCACCATATACGCAACACTGGCAAAGCAGCAATAAATATTTGTATGGAAGAAAAAGTTATAATTCGAATAAATTTTAATCCTGGGCTAGCGTTAACTGGCTTCCGAACAATCCTGCCCTGTGAAGTATAATCCTGCCCTGTTTTCAACAAGTTAACGTGACATGAGCCCGTGATCCAATCGAAAACCAGCACTTAGTCAGCGGTCAACTTCAAAAAAACACGTGACCTCGATGAGCTGTACACTTGAGCCCGCGATATGGTCACGTGATACTGGTCAGCAGATACCTTGCTTTGACAGGTGTCAATTGATCATAACATGGATGTCCAATATCAAAGAAGTATTCGGTAAAACCAAGGCTGCATGTCTCTGTCAACCTATTATTTGGAGTATGGCCGCCATGTTGCGCGACTCTACCGCCGCCGTCGTCGTCGTGCGTACGCGCCCACGAGCAATACCGCTGCCCATGATAACCATGAGAAAATCAACTCATGGGTTTCTTTTTCCCTTTATGGTTATGGGGCTCCCCTTTGCCACCCTTCGGGCCGCCGGAGCTCCGCTATGATCTATACAAAATGAAGCAATTTTATTGGTAACTATATGTAGCAAAGAATTGTGATTGGTCGAGAAAAATCACGCCACTGTCAAACCTGACTCGAGCATCCCTTCTCGTGGAATGAAAACTTACAGCGAAAGCAGAGTTGAACTGCGAAATCTACAAATCTTGAAGAAAATGCTGGAAAAATCAAGTCAGTTTTTGTCATCGGAGCAGCCCTGTGAGCCGAAAAGCTTGGACGTTGCCTTGAAAATTACAATGAGAAGTTGAAAAAATACCCTCGGAAAACTTGTGGTTGCGGTCAACCTAGAGGCCATTTGATTCGAGGTTTGAATGGAAGGAGCGTAAATGACAGTGGAGATTTTTGTCTTCTGTGGTTGGTGATTCTCAAATCAGCTTGATTTGGTGTTGGAGACACATTTTAGTTGCGATACTGTTGACCGTGAGCTGTGGTTAGCTATACTTAGCTCGCCGCTGTGCTGTG
>JAHPZR010019419.1:0-10072 GCA_019787425.1 Platygyra sinensis
GCATGAATAGTCTAGAAAGGTTTACATAAGATCATGCTTTATTTCTTTCAAAGCTGTGCGGGGAAGCGCCTCACTGTTCATAAGAAAAACGTCACAGAAGCATTGTGTTCCTGTTTCCTTGAGGCATAGTTATCTTCACTTAAAGTATTTTTTAGGCAATGGATTTGCAGCTGAAGAAACACTGTTAGTTTATTTACACTAGTTTCTTAAAGTTCTTCTATAAGGGGGTTTGACAACAACATAATAAAAAAACTTTCTAGGTCGCTTCTAGATCCCGAGGTTACGCCAAGGACGTCTTGTGGTGGGAGTGCCTCCCAGACCTAGGAATCTCGACCCTTTCTCTTTAGACCATTTCCCCCCGCTGTTCTTCAAACCTGACCGCTAAAATTCATTTAGAATTTTAAAACTGGCAGTTTCCATATCACCCTGAATTACGTTTTTTGTTTACTTATTTTTTCCGTTTTATCCCCGAGCCTACTTACAATACGCTTCTGTGATTTCACTAACACACGAAAACCAATTTTAATACCAACACGAGAAAAGCTATATATGACTTGTATCTCACAAAGAATCCAAGCGTCGTACCATTGGAGTGGCACATATCTACAAAGCCTTAATAGAGGAGTCCTTCCCGGATTGTAGGTTGCCGATCAAACATAGACACTTCAAGGAAATAAACCCAACTTGGTTCACATTAAAATTTTGTTTTTTCTTCAATTTTCGAAAAAGACACACCTTTAAAAGTTCACAAACTTGACACAGCCAAAGACAGCGATTGTGCCAACTGAATCCTTGTTTAGTAAAAGATATCGAATATGTATTTCTTGTTTCACAGACGCTACTTCTCAGTAAGGATGCATTGTTAAAGTTTACAACAGGCCACGTGATCGACCTCATATCAAACGATGTTCAGCGATTGGAAGAAGACACTGCCATGTGGTTTTTCGACTCATTTTCCTGGTGCGTTGTCCTGCTGGTGTTACCGCTTTTACTCGTGTATGTGATTGGCTGGCAATCTCTTATGGGAGTCTTTTTCCTGTATTTTCTTGTACCGTATTTAGTTGGGTTCTCCTATATTAGTGCCGCACTGCGACTGCGCACAGCAGCGGTGTCCGACCAGCGCATCTCCTTGATGAATCAGGTGATTTCTGGGATTCGTGCCATCAAAACACGTGCGTGGGAGGACGAATATCGAACAAAAATTAAACACACACGAAGGTAAATGGAAAACAAATATGTAGCTTAAGTTCTGACTCAGTGCCTGAATGGGGTTCAAGTAGATGGCTGAGAATAGGGTCATTCAGTTAAGAAATAACACGTTCTTGCCTGATAGCTGATTGGAGATCTACATATTAAACTCTTGTAACCCAGAAATTGTCAGCAAAATTTGAAGAATGACTTAGATTATTATACCCCGACCCATCCACATCCTCGACCTCAGTGAACCGTATGCCAATTATTTAGTTCACTGTGATGGTAAGTTCAGTTACAATTCATCGTCTTCTATTGCCAAACCGCGAGTTTGGGTAATATCAACGTTCACTTACGGGTTAGTGCATATTCTCTTTAGAAGGGATTAGAGTTCTTAGTCTTTGGCCCAATAATCTTCTGACTGTTATTCTTCGTAATGTCTACTAAGCAAAATACAGTGGTAATGCCTATCATCACTGCTAAGGTATTGTTGACCATTCGCTCATGTAAATCTTCGCTAGAAGAGAATACAACGAAAATTAAAAATACAGCGCTCCTGTACTTACAATAACACTTCCCACTTGTATTGTTGTTAAGGGCTGGTTCCCACTTTGACACAAGCATAAGCACAAGCATAAACATAACGATAACAAAAATAAGAAAAATGTGTGTGAAGCGGGGTTACATAAGCATAAACACAAGCATAAGCATAAGAAAATGGAAAAAAGTTCCATTCCTCGTGCTTACGCTTTTGCTTATGCAGCTCCGGTTCACACATAGCTAACTTATGCTTGAAGTTCTTCTCTGTTTTGTTTTCAGAATTGAAATTAACATCATCCGTAAGAAAAGTGCCATTCTGTCAGGAGTTCTTTCCATGAGAGACAGTTCGGTATCAGTGGCGACCCTCTTGTCTGTCGTTACTCTTGTGCTTACTGGTCAACCCATCACGCCTGTTAATGTCTTTATGCTGATAGGTTTTATGGATATCGCAAGAATAGCAACATGCCGTTATTTGTCCGCTGCTTTGCTACAAACATACGACGCTTATGCGTCGCTGGCACGTATAGAGGATTTCCTTCTTTTAGAAAATATCCCGACCATCTCACCTGATCTAAGTAGGAAAGACACCAGTAACGCACAAAGTAGTTCAAGCAAAGCCGCGAATAGTCAGTCAGATCCGGAAAAGAAAAAGGAAGAAGAATTTAATTTTCACCACTTAGTACAAAATCAAGAAAACCACAGTGCTTTAAGTGTGTCGAATCTCTCGTACAGACATATCGTGAGACATGAGGAATTTATCTTACAGGATATCCAATTTTCCACAGGATCGCAAAGTCTGACAGTCATCACCGGACCAGTAGGCAGTGGAAAATCTACTCTTCTCTCAGCGATTGCTGGCGAGATCTCTGACGTTAGCGGAACAATAACATTCCCAGGGACCTTAGTTTATGTTCCCCAGACACCTTGGATCTTTTCTGGAACTATAAGAGAAAACATATTGTTTGGTCAGCCATACGATGAACCAAAGTACAACAGAGTAATAGAGGCATGCGCTCTCACAGAAGACATCCAAAGGTTTCCTGACTATGACCAAACAGTTGTTGGAGAGCGTGGTGAAGTGCTGAGTGGAGGTCAGCAGGCGAGAGTTGGTTTAGCACGTGCAGTTTACGCTGACGCAGACCTCTACTTGCTTGACGATCCTCTCAGTGCTGTAGACTTTAAAGTTGGACAACATATCTTTGAAACATGTATCAAGGACCTACTGGGCGACAAAATGCGAGTGTTAACATCCCATCAAGAACAGCACTTGAAAGAAGCTGATCAAGTAATTGTTTTGTACAAAGGCCGCGTGTTGGAAAAGGGAAGTTTCACTAAACTACAAGAGAAAGGTATTCTCAACACAACTGTTGACCCGCTTTATCAGACAGTTGGGAACGAAGGAGAGCTAACTAAGAACGTTGCTCGGGAGATTGAACAGAAAAACAAAGGTGTCGATGGCTGTGAAACAATGGCGCCACTACCCAATG
This sequence comes from Platygyra sinensis, assembly GCA_019787425.1. Classification (NCBI taxonomy): domain Eukaryota; kingdom Metazoa; phylum Cnidaria; class Anthozoa; order Scleractinia; family Merulinidae; genus Platygyra; species Platygyra sinensis. The sequence goes on from JAHPZR010019419.1 coordinate 3,219, forward strand.
AAGCTAGGGGTCTGGAAATATCAAAAGAAGATCGTTCCATCGGAGTGGTTTCATCAAAGCTCTACTGGAACTACTTCAGAAGCGGAGTACACTGGTCAATCATCTGTGCAGTAATTTCTTGGACCTTTATTGTACAAGGTAAGAGTCAATATTATTGTAACTGGTCGATCCTGCGTAACAATCTTACACAAAAGCTGGCGGCTGTACAAGGACAGCATATTTTTTTGCAATATTTGTCCCTGTGCCAACAAAATTGTGTAAGCTGGGATTGAAGATGTTCGACTGATTCTTCTGGACGTTTTTATGAGCGTTTTCATGTGCCAAGAATATGGGTACATGTAACAGTCGCCATCTTTTTTCCTACCAAGGACTTTATTTCGTATTCCTTATAACTGGAGATTTGGTTAGCTGATCAATGCCACCTTTAGTTTTCTTCGCGTCTTTGTCAGGAAGTTTGACGTTATACTACTTTTACTTCGTCTCTTTCTTTTCTCAGCAATGATAGTTGCTCCTGACGTCTGGCTCTCATCACTAACAATGAAGCTTCCAGAAGATCAGAAAGACAGTACAAACCTAACTATATATGCTTGTCTCGTCAGTGCGTCCCTTATCTTTGCCGTCATTCGAGCTTATGGGTTCCTTCTGGTTTCGCTTAGATGTTCTGAGCGTCTTCATGACAAAATGGTTTTAGCTATTTTACAAGCACCAGTTCATTTCTTTGATTCAAATCCTGTGGGTAGAATACTCAATCGCTTTGCTAAAGACGTAGGCTGCCTTGATGAGCTGTTGCCAAAAACATTTCTGGTATCTATCCAGGATGTCTTGTTGGTGTTTGCATCAATAATCGTACCAACTGTTACAAATCCTTGGCTTCTATTTCTTGTTGTTCCGTTGACCGTGTTGGTCTTTTATATCTCCAAGTATTATTTGAAAACTTCCAGAGAGCTGAAAAGGTTAGAGTCAATATGTCGCAGTCCAGTCTTCTCTCACTTTTCCGAAACCCTGAATGGACTGGACACGATTCGAACAAGAGGCAGAGAAAGAGATTTCATGGATCAGTTTTACAGGTGAATTGGTTTAGTCTTTATAATATTTTTCTTTTAAATAAGTAGTGATGTAGTGCTAAAAGTGGAATATACAATGCTTCTAAACTAAGAAGAATCAAAATACCAAACCGAAACTGTTTGGAAAACTAAAGCTAGATAACGCATCCTTCATCTCCCCTAACCTGTCGAACACAGTTTTCGCGCGCGCTCTTGTTGATGGGATTCAGCGCTCGCAAAAGGATCACAAAAACGAACATGCCGTTGATAAAGCGATCACTTTATGTACTCAATGCCTGCTCTATCTTTGCTATTTTCCTTGGTAATTGAACGCGGTGTATTGATGGTTTTAATCTTTGATAAGAAAGGTATGTTAGAAAAAGTAGCTGTAGAGGACGATTGGTGAAAACGATTTACAGCGAATTACGAAAACCCTCTCTGTCAAAATTTTATTATTAGCGTATCTAAGAGACAGTAATCCGACGGCAAATTCTTTTGATAGTGATTTATTTTACGCAATGATTCATCTGCAACTTCATGCATGATGACGCATCGATTGCGAGGTGTGACAGGGGATCGTGACAAAAAAGCAGATAGTGATCTCAACTATAGTTGGACATAAAACAATACACATCAACCTCCTCTTTGCCAGATCGCGAAATCCGAAATTGTAGGAGCAGAAATCGAACTCATAAACTGATTCTCTACTGGCACGCATCAAGTGTCTCGACCCGGAATTTTGCAGCTGATAGACTGTGTCGAGGACGCGTCCATCGCGATGTACCAAAATGCTAAAGCTTTAGCTAAAATAATAATGAGGGTTGTCCAATATTCACAAACAGACTCCAATGGAATATCATTCATTCTATTGGTTTTCCATTGGTGAAATGCATATCATTATGGGGACTTAGAATATTTCTGTGGGTTTCAAGTTGGATGGGGGTGCATTCTACTCGTCCATTGGTACGATTGGTACCAATGGAATATTGGTCATTCCATTGGTATTCTATTGGTGAAATGCATATCATTATGGGGACTTAGAATATTTCCGTGGGTTTCAAGTTGGACGGGGGTGCATTCTACTCATCCATTGGTACGATTGGTACGATTGGTACCAATGGAATATTGGTTATTCCATTGGTATTCTATTGGTGAATGCATATCATTATGGGGACTTAGAATATTTCTGTGGGTTTCAAGTCGGATGGGGGTGCATTCTACTCGTCTATTGGTACGATTGGTACGATTGGTACCAATGGAATATTGGTTATTCCATTGGTATTCTATTGGTGAAATGCATATCATTATGGGGGCTTACAATATTTCTTCGGGTTTCAAGTTGGATGGGGGTGCATTCCACTCGTCCATTGGTACGATTGGTACGATTGGTACCAATGGAATATTGGTCATTCCATTGGTATTCTATTGGTGAAATGCATATTATTAAGGGGACTTCTGTGGGTTTCAGGTTGGATGGAGGTGCATTCTACTCGTCCATTGGTACGATTGGTACGATTGGTACCAATGGAATAACATTTATTCTATTGGTATTCTATTGGTGAAATGCATCTCATTACGGGGACTTATTATATTTCCTTTGGCTTCAGGCTGTGTGTGGGTGCATTCTAATTGCCCATTGGTCCGATTGGTACGATTGGTACCAATGGAATAACATTTATTCCATCGGTATTCCATTGGTGGAATGCATCTCAAATCGCGATTCTTGTGTTAAAACTTAACGCTTTCAATCAAAACACAACATAAGAGGCGGACTTTCAAGTCAAACACTGTATTTAGCGTGTGTTTGGGTTCGCGAGCTTTAAGAACGAAGACTAAACATAGTGTTTAGCGTATGTTTGGGCTCGCACGCTTTAAGAACGAAGAATATACATTGTATTTAGCGTGTGTTTGGGCTCGCCAGCTTAAAGAACGAAGAATTTAGATACGATTGTATTTAGCGTGTGTTTGGGCTCACAAGCTTTAAGAACGAAGAACACGCATTAGCGTGTGCTTGGGTTCGCACTCTTTAAGAACGAATAATATACATTGTATTTAGCGTGTGGTTTGGGCTCGCAAGCTTTAAGAACGAAGAATATACATTTACATTGTACTTAGCGTTTGTCTCGGCTCGCACGCTCTAAGAACGAAGAATAGACATTGTATTTAGCGTTTGTTTTGGCTAGCACGCTTTAAGAGCGAAGAATATAATTACATTGTATTTAGCGTGTGTTTGGGCTTCTTTAAGAACGAAGAATATAGATTGCATTCAGCGTGTGTTTGGGTTCGCACTCTTTAAGAACGAAGAATATACATTGTATTTAGCGTGTGTTTGGGTTAGCACGCTTTAAGAACGAAGAATATACATTGTATTTGGCGTGTGTTTGGGCTCGCAAGCTAAGCTTTAAGAACGAAGAATTTAGTTTGTTAAGTTAGCGTGTGTTTGGGCTCGCAAGCTTTAAAAACGAAGAATATACATAAGCGTGTGTTTGGGTTCGCACTCTTTAAGAACGAAGAATATACATTGTATTTAGCGCCGGTTTGTTTGGGCTCGCACGCTTTAAGAACGAAGAATATACATGGTATTTAGCGCGTGTTTGGTCTTGCACGCTTTAAGAACGAAGAATATACATTGTATTTAGCATGTCTTTGGGCTGTCATTTTTTAAGAGCGAAGAATCAGATACATTACATTTAGCGCTTTTGGGCTCGCACACTTTACGCAGTTCACAAATGACATACCGATCGACTGTCTACTTTTCCATATGGAGTTTACAAATGGAGCACCGATCGGCTGCCTCCTTTTCCATTGGTACCACTGGTACCAATCGACAAATAGTTTACGCGCGGCCCTCAGGTGTTAATATATGCAGTTTACAAATGGAGCACAGATCGGCTGCCTCTTTTTCCATTGGTACCATAGGTACCAATCGACAAGTAGTTTACGCGTGGCCCTCAGGTGTTAATGTATGCAGTTTACAAATGGCACCGATCGGCTGAGGAGATTTCCATTCGTACAAATGGTGCGAATCGTAAGGCTTCTTTGACGAATGGTGATTTTCTTATCAATGGTTCCATTGGTGAGGGTTTCTTGACGATTGGTATCTGTTTGTGTATATTGGACATGTGTGAAATTAATGTTTGGATGAAAAGGAATAGATCGCAACATATATATGCCTGAATTTTTGAAAGCAGGGTTAGCAAAGATAAGGACTCATTCTACTACTTGGCAATTAAAAACAATAAAATTCGTCCAAGGACCGATTAAAAGCCTATATATCTGACTTCGTGCAGTAAGTTAATGGTCCCTAGAAGCATTCCAACGAGTCGAAGTTTGAAATGAGGCAAATTTCAGAACATTCATTTAGTAACCTGACTTCCGGCGAAGTGTATAGTAGAGGGAGGCTAGTTTTAGTGCAATGCACGCTGTTAGACCAAGAACAGCTGGCCCTGAAGTGTCTGTGACGTAGAAAATGCAGCTTATCTTCTCTTTTTATACTTGCACGGGATGTTTATAGTGCCAAGCTGCTTGATTACAGAGCCACCCTATGCTGAAAGGACGGCTTCATTCTTTACCAGCACTTCTGGTTTGGGGTTTCCTTCGTCGTCAAACTTCTCTGGGGCGATCTAACCGAGCGCCGACTCTTGGATTGTCAGGATTGAGCTTGCGCTAGCCTATTCAAAATAAAGTATTTGTTGTTTTCACTGTTATGTTTTCGGTTTTGGGAGCCATCGTGGTCAAAACGCTGTCGCATAGGACGCTTTGTAAAGGAAGTGTACATTTTCAATTACAGCCCTTAGCAAAATGACTTCCTATCAGCAGTAATCAACGATCAATATCCTGAAAATGCAAGGAAAAAGCCTCTTATAACTCTTTGTAGGACCAAATGGGCAGGGAGGTCTGAAGCGTACGAGCATTTTTATGAATCCTTCGAGAATGTCGTGTATGTTTTGGAAGGTATGGCATATAATCTACACCACGACGACTGTCCAGCCCAGTTCTATGGATGCTGGAACACAGCCACTTAGAGGAATGCCTCTGGACTACTCCAAGCCATTACGACCTTTGAATTTGTCGTGACTTTTGTCATTGTCGCACATGAGTGCTCCAACAACGAAGTTGCAACGGAAGAGCAATGACATTTTCAAGGCTTTCACAATGATTTCGAGTGTGCTCAAGTCGTACCAGGACATGCGCGCCGATATGGACGAGATGCATGATGATGCATATGAGAAGGCAATGGCAACAGCTCCCAGAGTTGCTGGCAGGCAACGTCATCGCGCCAACGCTCCAGCTCCAACAGCAAAGGAGTATTATCGGATCAACGTGGCTGCTCCATTTCTTGACCACATCATTTTGCAGTTAGGAGAGCGCTTCGATGCCGTCACCGTCCAAGCCTCAAGGCTGCTTGCTTTGGTTCCCTCTGTAATGAACGAGAATCAAACGAAGTCGCAAGAGTTACAATGGGTCGCCGATATATCCAGGGAGGATCTTTCATCTCCACAGCTCTTCCCGGCAGAATTTCGGCGGTGGAGAATCATGTATGCAGAGGAAGAAGTGCTCCCGGGCTCGTGTGCCACAGTTCTGAAGCAGTGCGACGAGGATGAACTTCCCAATCCACTTTGCCCGTAACTAGCTGCGAGTTCGAAAGGTCCTTCAGTGCGATGCAAAGGTTAAACATCTATATGCGATGCACGATGAGCGAGAACAGATTAGCGTCACTCGCACTTGATGCATATCCATTACGACATGCAAATAGACCTTGAAGAAGTGGTCGAGCTATTTTGCTACCATGCATCCGCGAATGGTAGAGCTATCAAATTTGCTGTGACACTTAATGCTGGCCCCTTGTTGTGATACGGAATGTTCACGAGTGAAAGTTAACAATAAAGTGTAAAGTTGACAGTTACTTGTCACTTACCTTTTTGTTAACTTTCACTCGCGAATTTGTGCTGTCAGGAATCCTTATGCGATATAAGGCAAGACTGCTGTTATCATTTTGTTAGCGAACGGGACTTTGGGCGCGATGCCCAACGAGTTTGCCAAGCAGAAAGGTCTCTGATGAGTCCCTTGGCCGGGACAAAACGAGCTTCGTAAGACTAGCCACGAAATTATCACAAACGATAACGATAACGATAACGATAACGATAACGATAACGATAACAATGGCTTTATGCAGCATCTCCAGAAGGTGGCTCTTCGTCTGCTAAAATATATCTTCTAAAATACAAGAGGTAAAAATAAATATGACTATCCACAACCACGCATAATCTTCTCACGTTCAACATGAGCGAAATATCATCGAATAACACGGAAAAACTCAGCCTATTGGCAAATAAACACCTCTGGACTTTTCTCTCACACTCGTCTTATGCAAGTTCCCGGATGTAGAGTCACGCGCTGGCGGGCAACGCATTAGTCTTGGCCCGGGAAAACGTTCACCTGCACGTTTGCTCTCACCTAATTCATTTGACTCCTAAGAACCTGTTCCCATAGTATGGCGTTCAATGTCCGCCGAAATTCAACCTTTAAATTTTGCTTGCAATTTTGGCATTCGATGTTGTAGTTTTACTATTTGTACCTACATCTGCAATTGAACATTCAAGTTTCCAATTTCTCCACAGCAATTGTCGATTTGACATTGTTTGTTTCACGATTCAACTTTGTAGTTTGAAGTATTCAGCATTCAAGTTTACGCAATTCAACATCCAACTTTCGAAAATGCATGTTTTCGATATCCAACGGCAATCCAGTCAATGACAGTCAGTGTGGGCCCAACCATAACTCGATATACGCACGCTAAGCATGAACCAA
>JAHPZR010019422.1:0-7500 GCA_019787425.1 Platygyra sinensis
CCTTCGAGAATGTCGTGTATGTTTTGGAAGGAATGGCATATAATCTACACCACGACGACTGTCCAGCCCAGTTCTATGGATGCTGGAACACAGCCACTTAGAGGAATGCCTCTGGACTACTCCAAGCCATTACGACCTTTGAATTTGTCGTGACTTTTGTCATTGTCGCACATGAGTGCTCCAACAACGAAGTTGCAACGGAAGAGCAATGACATTTTCAAGGCTTTCACAATGATTTCGAGTGTGCTCAAGTCGTACCAGGACATGCGCGCCGATATGGACTAGATGCATGATGATGCATATGAGAAGGCAATGGCAACAGCTCCCAGAGTTGCTGGCAGGCAACGTCATCGCGCCAACGCTCCAGCTCCAACAGTAAAGGAGTATTATCGGATCAACGTGGCTGCTCCATTTCTTGACCACATCATTTTGCAGTTAGGAGAGCGCTTCGATGCCGTCACCGTCCAAGCCTCAAGGCTGCTTGCTTTGGTTCCCTCTGTAATGAACGAGAATCAAACGAAGTCGCAAGAGTTACAAGGGGTCGCCGATATATCCAGGGAGGATCTTTCATCTCCACAGCTCTTCCCGGCAGAATTTCGGCGGTGGAGAATCAAGTATGCAGAGGAAGAAGTGCTCCCGGGCTCGTGTGCCACAGTTCTGAAGCAGTGCGACGAGGATGAACTTCCCAATCCACTTTGCCCGTAACTAGCTGCGAGTTCGAAAGGTCCTTCAGTGCGATGCAAAGGTTAAACATCTATATGCGATGCACGATGAGCGAGAACAGATTAGCGTCACTCGCACTTGATGCATAACCATTACGACATGCAAATAGACCTTGAAGAAGTGGTGGAGCTATTTTGCTACCATGCATCCGCGAATGGTAGAGCTATCAAATTTGCTGTGACACTTAATGCTGGCCCCTTGTTGTGATACGGAATGTTCACGAGTGAAAGTTAACAATAAAGTGTAAAGTTGACAGTTACTTGTTTTTTTTTGTTAACTTTCACTCGCGAATTTGTGCTGTCGGGAATCCTTATGCGATATAAGGCAAGACTGCTGTCATCATTTTGTTAGCGAACGGGACTTTGGGCGCGATGCCCAACGAGTTTGCCAAGCAGAAAGGTCTCTGATGAGTCCCTTGGCCGGGACAAAACGAGCTTCGTAAGACTAGCCACGAAATTATCACAAACAATAACAATAACAATAACAATAACAATAACAATAACAACAACAACAACAACAACAACAACAACAACAACAACAACAACAACAACAACAACAATAACAATAACAATAATAATGGCTTTATTCAGCATCTCCAGAAGGTGGCTCTTCGTCTGCTAAAATATATCTTCTAAAATACAAGAGGTAAAAATAAATATGACTATCCACAACCACGCATAATCTTCTCACGTTCAACATGAGCGAAATATCATCGAATAACACGGAAAAACTCAGCCTATTGGCAAATAAACACCTCTGGACTTTTCTCTCACACTCGTCTTATGCAAGTTCCCGGATGTAGAGTCACGCGCTGGCGGGCAACGCATTAGTCTTGGCCCGGGAAAACGTTCACCTGCAAGTTTGCTCTCACCTAATTCATTTGACTCCTAAGAGCCTGTTCCCATAGTATGGCGTTCAATGTCCGCCGAAATTCAACCTTTAAATTTTGCTTGCAATTTTGGCATTCGATGTTGTGGTTTTACAATTTGTACCTACATCTGCAATTGAACATTCAAGTTTCCAATTTCTCCACAGCAATTGTCGATTTGACATTGTTTGTTTCACGATTCAACTTTGTAGTTTGAAGTATTCAACATTCAAGTTTACGCAATTCAACATCCAACTTTCGAAAATGCACGTTTTCGATATCCAACGGCAATCCAGTCAATGACAGTCAGTGTGGGCCCAACCATAACTCGATATACGCACGCTAAGCATGAACCAATTCTTAATTAGTGAATTCGTAGTGGGCAAGTGGTGAAAAAAAATCTAACGACTGAATTTTTTAAAAATAAACAAAACCTTGTTTTTAACCAGCCCTGTTGCCATGGAAACAGAACGTACTTTAGCGAAAATGCGAGAATAAACCCCTCTGTGGTTGCCTTGACTCTTGCAAAAAAACGGGCGTCCAAGCGTAAATAGTTAAAAAATAATGGTGAATTAAACATAGGCACTTGAAAACTGTGTTCGGCTACCTCGTTTAAGGTTGGAAAATGCCGCGGGGTATTTTTTGTCAGCTAGAAAGGAAGAAAAATGATTTTCAATATTGTAGGCGGGGTGAAGGGGGTAGCTTGCTTGTCCTCGAAACATTTCCCTCTGGGAATGACAATGTGTTCCACAGCTTTCCACTTTCTCTAAGTCTTCCTCAGACACCTTTATCAATCCATCATAAATACATGACCACCTTGTTTAAGTTTTCAATTTCAAGACATAATGTTTTGAGAACGCATTTAAAATGGTTACATACATAATATAAAAACATTATTAAATCAAAAGTTAGATGATTACTGTTTTAGATGATATGATTCAGGGGAAGGATTTTGGGTTTTGGACTAAGTTCGTATGAATAGTTCATTTATTTATTGCGGTTTTATTCGCGTTAGATATCAAGATGTTCATAATCAGTCGTATATTATGGTGATGGCCAGTGGGCGATGGCTTGGTGTACGCTTGGACCTTCTTGCATCCATGCTAATTGGTGCTGTGTCTCTAGCGGCTGTTTTGGTGTCTCAAGATGCCGGTAAGTATATTTTTCCGCCCTTATGAAATCACGTTTACCTCATTCGCAGCACTTCTGATCCCTTAAATTTCAGTTCGCAATTTGCAAATAGAGCAGCGCCTCTTTTCTTCGCGTTTGTTTACTTTTCGCTCTTTCACGAAATGCCAACCGGCCGGAAGCGTTGAGAGGAAGCTGTAGCTGCCAGATTTGATAACCAGAGTCAATAATTCTTTTATCAGTGTGTTTGGTTTCAGAACATTTTTAGTACACTTCGTATGGAATGTGAGGTCCGCGCTATTTTGGTGGAAACGAATAGGCCAGCGCATGAGCAGAATGTTATTTGCAGCAAAGTCACCGGACATGATTGTGCCCGAACCAAAGAATTATCAGGTCTGGTTGAAACGCTGTATTTATACGCGCCGAATTTAATTGCTGAATGATGTGCATAATTAGATAATATTTACCTGCGACTTCATATTCGACTGATTTCACAGATGATTTAGTTAAGCGAGGCATTGAACATGCGCCAAATATAATTCCAAGACCAGAAGGCCTGACAAGGCAGCAGATTATAGACCCGCGAGAAGATGTGTGTATGCGAAAAAATCTCAGAAATGCTCCTAAGTGTAGAGTAATGTAAGGTAAAAAATGTAATGTAGATCGTGAGGACACGATACGTGATGTTTTTAGCCAATCTGTTCAGCAGAATCTGTTCAGCACGTGGACAGTCCGTGATAGTTGTGACCAATCAGCGCGCTTCTTCAGGTAAACATGTTGCGTTGCTGGCCAAATCTACAAACTTCTAGGGTCTTGTTTTCATTCCTAAAACGGAGAAATAACTTCTTTGGCACTAACAATTCTCTACTTGCACAAATCCTATAATACACCTCTTTTACCCCCAAAAAATTTGCATAGGCATTGTTTTAGATTACTCTTGGGACATGTTCATGTCCCAGGAGAAATTGCAAACAATGAGTATGCAAAATTTTTTGGGGGTAAAAGAGGTGCATTATGGTATTGTGCAAGTAGGGAATAGAAAGGAAAAACATAAATCGATGTTTAGGTGGTCTCTGAATGGAAGATCAAGGTCATCGGAGCCCTCAAACCTTTCTGGTGAATAATTTTTCCTTCTTTCAACCCCCGGGGGAGTACTCCCTATATAGGTATGTGCGGCCCCAAAGGGTATGGTTTTTCACGCCGTTTTGGTCATAAATAGGGTATCGATTTTAGCTGATTTTGGCCATTTTGGTCACTAATAGTGTATGGTTTTTATACTCTACCCCTGATATGGTTATGCTTTCTGAGCCGAGAAGCAACTTTTTCATTGTTATCGAAAAGAAAATCAACAAAAGCCCTTCACAAATTATGGTTACGGTAATTTAACATTGGTCTGAACTAGGGATCCAATTATAACGCAGGTCTGAAACAGGATTTTGATGTAACGTTCAGGTCATAAAAAGGGTTTCGAATGTTTAGTCAGGTCATAAATAGGGTAGGGAATATCGCATATTTTGGTCATAAATAGGGTAGGGGTTTTAGGAAGCAGGCCGCACACCCCCTCCAAATTTTTCTGGAAATATCCCCCGGGCTTCAACCGCGGCGAAAACAAGACGATCGGTGCGCCTTCAAGTTGAATACAGATCGCGGATTTAAAGCAGCTGCCTGGACTGCCTGAGTGGTAATGTACAGTAATAGTTCGAAGTTGAATTCAGCTTTTAGCACGATCGACAAAGCCACGGCCAGTAAAATAACTGCAAAACTTGTTGGGAAAAACTCGCGCTTTCTCGTTTGCGTGAATAATTAATTAATTCGAACATGGGGTCATGCAGCGAAGCACGTCTGTGAAATTTTGCACTTTTTTGCGCTTTTAGATAAGTCTTTTTGCCTCATCTTGAATGAAAATTTCTTGTTATTGAACTACCTGTCACGTTGCTTTCATTTGGTCGCCTTTATGTGGGAATTTTAGGTTTTAAACGAGCAGTGTCACGAGGATTTTTGCTGTTTTAGGTCAATTCTGTGCTAAAATCATTACTTTGAGACTTATATCATAAACAAAATGCTTCTGTAAAGCTACAACGAAGGTATCAAACTAATTTATTAGAGGGGTCTAACCATAAAAAATTTCTTAAGGATTTTTGGAACACGCAGCATCAAAATTCAATTTCAACTGATCCACTTTCATCCATGCCATCGTAACGACAGGTGACAGGAAACAATTTCAGTACCTTCAAATAGTCTTCAGTAACAAAACTAGATCATTAGTTTTGGAATTCAATTGATGCGAAGACACCTTCTAGCTTTTCATAAAGTTGCCAAACAGCGTGACAATGCCCCTTTTAAAGTGAACAATATTTTTGGACGCTGGATTTCTGCATATTTAATTTGCGGCGGCCCCCGTGGCCCGTGGTTATACTGTCTGTCCCTTTCAGCAATGAACGTTCTCTTCATCAGCTGAACATTAGATCCAGCCCTTACTTTGAAGCTTTCATAAAAATCTGGCAAAGGGTTATTTCCGAAAAGAGAAATTCTTCTTTTAGCATCAGGGACGAAGCCAAATTTCTTATCTTTCCACTTAGGTCCAGGTGAATAAGGTGGGAATATGCCGTGTCCTACTGCATTTGAGTTCATCTCCGGAGAAGTATCCTGCACTGCTTCAGTGGTCTCCACTCGCCTGTGCTTTGCTGGCGGACAGCCTCAATATGAACATTTTTTCGAGCCTTCATCTTCTCCTGGCCTTTCATATTCTTCACAATCACAGTCTTTTACAAGACAACTCTTCCTTGATTGGCCACGACTATCCTTCCCCATTCTACAGTAGTTGTAAACTTTTAAAACTGCACGCCTTCAACTCGTATCTTCAGCAGCTCGGGTCAGAACTTCATGCTAGCCCACATATCCATATATGGATAGGACATAACCATATATGGATATACAGCTGTTTCGAGAAAGGTTGTCCAAAAGAAGCATAAAAGCGTACGCGACAATGCCGAAAGGCATTATGGTAAACTGTCAGTTTGAGTCAACGAAAACATGACGGCAATGCTATCGAAAACGTCAGCCGAGTAATACATGCTCACGCTTTGTTACTGACATTAAGATTAAGAGAGTTTCAAAATTCAGTCAAATGATCCAACTATGAATTAGTAACAAAGGGTTAGGATTCACAGAGAAAGCATGATTGTGACGACTTTAACCTTACTTATTTTATGTCATGCTTTGCAGAGAAAGTCCGAGAAATATACCAAAAATCGTGGTGCACGCGCAGAGCCATCGCTAATGAAGCTTTTGTTTTTGCACGTGGTTTCGTAGCATGATAGCGAGAGAGAGCTTTATTTTAGAAGCCTGTACGTACTGCCACTTCATCTACGCTTATCCAAAGAACTCTTTCATTCAAATAGCACGCCACCGTAAGTCTTCGCTGGACAGTCGTGGCATCTTCGATTCTGGGCGTTTACTACAAGTTGAATTTATTTTATTGAATATCTCCCATACTACCTTTCGGCATTGTGGCTAACGCTCTTAACCTTCTTTTAGACAACCTTTCCCGAAACAGCTGTATATGGATAAGGCAATATGGGCGGTGTGCCCTATATGTGGGCTACCATGAAGTTCTTGCCGCAGCTGGTTCAACTGTGTCAATTTATTTGAAAAATTCCAGGCGTTACTGTCTTGAAAGAAAGAGACAGGATACTAGTACTATTCCACAGGCCTCCCAATTCGTAAAAGTTCAATATGGCGGAAAATATGGCGGATCAAACAGAAAAGGAGAATATCTTGGTTAGTGAGGATTGGAGAACGGTGCCGCTTGACAGTGAAAAGCACGGTATCGTAGAAAAGGCAAGATTAAGTGAAGTTTTGTTCAAATCTTTGTAATCGTCGACAGTCGAACAGAACTGAAATAAACTCCTTGGATTGATAAATACTACAAAGGTCAATTGAAGCTTCGGAAATTGCAAGGCCTTGTTGCTGTTTTGGAAAGTCTTTCAGTGCCTAGCCCTTCACAATATGAAACAGGGTTTACTACAAATGGTCGATGTTTTGCAAAGTTTTAAAAAAATTCTACGAAGGGGGTTCAGAGCCACCTTAAATTTTCGAAAATTTAAGGTGGCTCTGAACCCCCTTCGTAGAAGTTTTTTTAAACTTTGCAAAAAGTTGCATCTTATCATGCTGATTACAATTCGATAATAAAAAATGGGGGTCACCGAGCTCGTTTTTGAGTTATAAGCGCTTAAAGCTAAAATTAAGGGTGTTTTTAGCAGGTCATATTGTTGCTATGGTAACCTATTGTGCCACAAAAATAAGAACAACTTGTTCCTCGATGATTGGGAAGTTTGTTGATACCATGCGTTTGGCATCAACCGGTATAGAGTGGTTGTAATGACCCATCAAACTGTGAGTCTTGCGAAGTACTGGAAACTGTTTCCAGCCACCTTAAAGCGAGAAGAGCTGTTGCAGGACGACCAAATATACTGGATGAAGACACTATGAACATGGTGGCTCGTACTCTCGAATTAAAGTGAATGTGACGCTGAAAGGCGACGGCGTGACGCCGTTATGCACTGTGACAGAAGCAGAATTAAGGAGTCTGACCTTCTTGATATTGCAAACCACTATTTGGAAGAACAAGGAAAGCAGGCAATAAAGAGCTCCAGAACGGTTGCCTTGTGGCAGAAACAAAGGAAAAGAAACACTAGAGAAGGGCGGCGCCATCGCCAGGCTTTGAATGGTCGGTATTCTTTCACATACAAAAAGCCAGAGAAAACGTTCAGATATTCACA
>JAHPZR010019422.1:12500-15000 GCA_019787425.1 Platygyra sinensis
AATGAGCACAAATTGAGCTACATCACAAAGCCCGCGCTTTGCTTTAGTTATTGATTACGTCAGCACCATACACCCATGGGCAAATAGTAGATGCTGAATTAGCCAATCAGAGCGCGCGCCTTGCTTTAGTTATGTTATAATTTGATCTTGTACACGATTCCTCTGGAAGCCTCCCTTCCCGATTCTGTCAAAGCAACAGAATGTGAAATCAGAAATAGCTCACCATCCGTCTTACAGATTTTTTTAAAATTTTGGCCCTAAACTTGATTTACCCCAACAAATCAACTGTGAAAGTTTCATCGTAAGTTGTACGGTAGGTTTTCGAGCAATCCTCCTCGATCAAAGACAGGTTTTTGCAACCTTGGACGAGAATTGAATTGCGCATGCCTTTTATTTAAGTGCGCGCTCATGTGACGCCATGTATCGCGTGCGAGAAAGCAACAGTAAATTAGAGCTCTTTTAACGGATGTTTATCAAACTTTTTCGCAATATTTTTTTTGGCCCTGGGCTTGAATACATGTTTGAAAAAAATTAAAACTATCGCTACGATAACGCCTTTCAAGTGTTGAAGTGGTTTTCGTTACTGCTTGAGGTTACTTGCGTCACTTTTGCACTCACGACAAATACTGACGTGTAGCAGGCTATTGCAGCGTCTTCAAATAAAGCGCACCATGTACATTGATAGGATCGAGATCATGAAGCATACTTTCAGCCAAACATTTACAATTATCCTAACAACCCTTCTCTCCCATTGTACTCGTGTGCACTTCTACTGATAAGTACCACTAGTTCATAAATTATTTTGGATTATATCTTACCATTAATCTAAAATTCTATGCCACATGACATTGACAATCTGGCTTCCTCGTGATAAATCAATGAAGAGAAACCCCTCCCCTAACCCAAAATGTTATAATAAGTTAATTAGTTAGTGTTACTATTTGGTTAGGGGAGGGGTAGGTGCACAGTTGGTCAGATACTGATATTGATCCTTGCGGTTTGTGCTTCTTTCGACTTAAGTGTATACATGTTTGAAATGTGGGTTAATTTCGTACAAAATGTCCCTGCGTCTTTGAAGAAGATGGGGATACGCCATGTTAGAAATCAGGACGAAGTGTGGCTTGGTGCAAGCATAATTGCTTTCTCAGAAAGATGGAAAACGAAACAGACGGTTGTCCAGGCCCGAAAAGTGATGGGAATAGCAATAGCATTTTTTCTTGGACAATTCCGTCCAAGGGATAAAGGCGCCATAAGGTTAACCCTAGATAAAGCACTAATCCGTGAGACAAGGCCAGACTAGGAACTCCGTGCCCTACTGTTTGCGATAGTGTGTGGATTCTTTAACGTCTAACCAGTTGCAGATATAATAAGAAAGGTAGCACATTCTCCTCAGTTATTTTAAGTTCCTTATTGTTGGTCCGGTCTGGGGCCGGAACACTCGACCACCAGCACAGCTAACAGACGCTCTACCAACTGAACTAACCAGGCGGCGGAAATGTTGGTGGTTTCATGCAAAGTACTTTCAACAACTTGGCCTTGCTGCGAAATTGAAATCGGGATCGCGGAATAAATTCCACGTCCAACTCCAACAATAAGGAATTTGATTCGGCAAATGTAAAATCAGTGTGACGTTTAAACCGAGCGTTATCTACAGGTGACTTTAAGATATCTGAACCAATCCAAAAAATGAAAACGACATCGGATGATAATGTAGTACAAAAAAAGTTTGTTTAGCACAAATGTATCACGCAGAAAGGTATTTTCATTTATAACTCTTGAAAAATACCGGCATCATACAACAACTTCTCGCTGAATAACCTCTGCTTTTGTCTTCTGTTTTAATCAGCTTGGGCCGGACTATCGCTTGTTTATGTCATCCAAACTGCGACAAATACTCAATACGCTGTCAGGAAAACTTCTGATGTGGAGAATTTCATGACCTCAGTTGAACGAGTTATCACGTACACCAAACTTGACTCAGAGCCTGGATACAAAGCCCAAAGACTTACCCCGGAACACTGGCCACACGAAGGAAATGTCACATTTAAAGATGTGTCATTAACGTACTATCCGGGGGGACCTCAAGTACTGAAGAAAATCAATCTTAACATTAAAGGAGGAACAAAGATCGGTGTTGCAGGCCGCACAGGTGCAGGGAAGTCATCTTTCGTGGCAGCACTCATGCGCATGCCTGATGCTGATGGAGTCATACTGATCGATGATATTCCAATCAATCAGATCAATCTCCAAGAGGCTCGACGATGTATATCCGTTCTTGGCCAAAGTCCTATCCTGTTTAGTGGATCGCTGAGAAAAAATCTCGATCTCTTGGATCAGTTGCAAGATGCAGATTTGTGGCAAGCATTAGAGGATGTGCAATTGAAAGAGTTAGTAGAAAGTCTAGATGGACACCTAGATCACGAGCTGTTGGAACATGGAGCAAATGTCAGTGTAGGAGAGCAACAGTTAATTTGTTTGGCTCGAGTGCTGTTACAGCAAA
>JAHPZR010019422.1:22500-23991 GCA_019787425.1 Platygyra sinensis
CGATAGCAACTTTGTTCGAAATGGAGGGAACATAACATGTACACCGACCGTTATTCATCGCTTTGCAGTTGGGCCGGTGTATCCGAACAAATCGCAAACAATGTGCTTTTCTGACTTCGTCTTTCGGAAATATAAGCAAGACAGTGCTTTCCGTGTAAGTGGTATTTTGCCACTCGCTAAAACAGGACATCCGGTAACGAAAAAACTTCCCACTCCTTCGCTTGTTCCTTTCAGATGCCATTGCCTGATTTGATACCGTGAAGGACTGGGTACGAGTATATAATAGTGTCATAAAGTGCACACCAAGCTTTACAAAATCCCCAAGTTTGGTGTAAATAGACCCAATAGTAAGCAAGATACAGTCATTTGAAAATGTCAAAATTGACAAAGAAATGTATGGCCAAAGCGTCCGGATGGCCATACATTTATTTGTAAATTTTGACATTTTCAAATGACTGTATCTTGCTTACTATTGGGTCTATTTACACCAAACTTGGGTATTTTGTAAAACTTGGTCTGCACTTTATGACTATGTCAATCAATACTTGCTAATCCCATAATTTACAGACTCGTACCTAGGCTTTCACGGTATGAAATCATTCCATGATAGCTAGAAGGTTTTACACGACTTGTGGCGTCAACTGTACTAATTGCATATTTAGACTGTGCGCGGAATGTCGCACATTTTTGACTCGAATTGGCCAACTTCGAAGCAGGAGAAAAAAAATTGTACGCGCTTGTCCGAAGCCCAGATTCGAAAATTATGAACCAGTGCAACATAGACTTCAATTTTTCTGGAATAAAAAAGGTGGCAAAAAAAATTTATTTCATAGGCACTTTAAATACACGAAGGATTTTCTTCCATAATATTTTACGTAGGAGCGGAAAATTACCAGCAAAAGACACCAAGACCCAGAGCGAAAAAGGGACAAATTCTCCCCGGCTGGGGAGGTTACACTAGTGAAATTCGTTTCGCGAGATAGTTACGCTGGGTGGCTGGTAGGGGTGACGGCTCAGTGTTATCACAAAGCGAAAGCTGCCTCTTACAAGTGTACATTCATTCGTTTTAAACTGCCGGGTATATTCCACCTCTTTATCCAAAGAGCAAGTACATGTAGCTCAATTGAAAAAGGGCGACTGGTTGTTACGCTTTGAAAAATGTTGAAAATAAAAGAATTCATGATTGAATTAAATAGAATCAGGAGTCATAATCGGGACGGAGACTGTAAGCCTTGAGATTCGCGCGCAACTACGATGTGGGACAATTTTTCTATTTTTAGAACAAATTGCGCCACCCTGACGACAAATATCTGCGCAGGTCCACGCACATGTCGTTGGTTCTCGCGTGGATGCTGTCACGTTGGGTGATCAAATGATGCGAGATTCTCCTGCAGAGTTTTCACGCGATGCAGGGAGAATTCGCCCGGGCGGTATTTTGTCGAGGTAGGATTTTAGGGGAAATTCAGTCGTTCACTCCAACACTCTTATGTT
>JAHPZR010019424.1:0-2500 GCA_019787425.1 Platygyra sinensis
TTAGTAAGTAGCATCGGGCAAGTAATGTATTCTATTGCACTGTTCAGTTAGTTAATTTTTTAAAAAGAAAGAAAAGAAAAGAAAAGAGAAACGAACTCCACAACTGCACACGGTGACGGGCTGACCGTAGGATGCTTCACCCTACTCACGGCAACTAATTTCAGACTCTAATCTCATTGAACACTGTGCACTTTAAACTCGTGCCCAACCCTCTGCTCTGTGCCGGCAGAAAATAGTAATTTATGGTAATTTTGATTATCCTTTACGTGATGTCCGTAAAACGACCACTGAACAAGATCCTCGTTTACAAAGAATAAAGATAATAATTTGAAGACCTTTTCGTACTAATTTTTTATATGTATAGAAAAAAAGATATTTTTATTACAGATGACTGGACAGGGGGAAGACTTGTAAAAAAGAATATAAAAACGATACCTTTTATTACAGAAAACAGGGCGAGGATTTCTTCTTCGTAAATTTTTTGTATGTATGAAACGAAATTTTTGTTTTTATATTTTTCATTCTTTTGTTACAGAATAAACGTCTTCGCACAATTTTTCCATAAGCGTAAATTGTTAGAGAATAAAAATGCAAGTCAGAATGAATTCGTTATAATTTATTACTGAATTGTCAAGGGAAAGCTTGTTTTTGGTGCAGGATATATAATATAATCGTGGAATATCTCAGAGCATTAAGAAAAAGGTTATTTGAATTTCTATTTCATTACTGGTCAAATAATATTTTTTCCTTACACTATGTTATTATGTAGTTTTCACCCTGGAAGGAAAACTTGAGTTTATTCATGATCATATTCATCGAGTACCATCAGTTTCTGGATTCATAACTCTATTTAACCTTTGCCTTGGTTAGTTTCCTTACGTGTGTCATTCGAGATAATGGCATTTAATCCAGGTCTCGTTTTTAAAAGCGCTCTTCCTGGAAATAGTCATTCGTGATTATATAACTGGTTAGGAATTTGCCGTTTAATTTTTCAGTCGAATTTTGTTCTTTTAGTTGTTCTTTCTCGACATCGAACTGCGGTTGTTCAGCTGATTAAAATTCATACCTTGTCTACACCTTCCACAACAGTAGAAAGTACTTTGTACACATCGCAATTAGCGCTATGATGTCTCTTTGAATATGTTTTAACTTGACAGCACGTACGGATAATGATATGGAATAGGCGGGTTCAGAATTTGAGAAAGGCCAACCCATGAACTCGAGATTGAGCCATTGTTGTTGTTGGTAGCACTTGTGTATGAAATATTTAACAGCAACTTTAATCTTTTAACTTAGTGTTATCGTAAACTTTTAATCGAAAAAAGACAAGATTGTAACTTTTATATTGTTCGCGTTACCTTATTTAGGTCAACCACTTAGGAATAGTCGGTTAAAACCAAGGTAGAAAATGTCATAGTCAACCTCGATAACCTCGAAGGAAAATATGCTAACCAGCTTGGTACGCAGTCGCACTGGGGCCTAATGTCAATGCGCATGACATGTGTTTGACAGTGATTTGATGGATGATGTGGTTGTCACTCGTTGTAGCGATCAGTAAAGAGTAGAAGCAGAACAGCGCCTGTAACAGTTGCCGTTGGAAATTAAAGTGAAGTAGCCAAACATAAGAGTGTTGGAGTGAACGACTAAATTTCCCCTAAAATCTACCTCGACAAAATACCGCCCGGGCGAATTCTCCCTGCCATCGCGTGAAAACTCTGCAGGAGAATCTCGCATCATTTGATCACCCAACGTGACAGCATCCACGCGAGAACCAACGACATGTGCGTGGATCTGCGCAGATATTTGTCGTCAGGGTGGCGCAATTTGTTCTAAAAATAGAAAAATTGTCCCACATCGTAGTTGCGCGCGAATCTCAAGACTTACAGTCTCCGTCCCGATTATGACTCCTGATTCTATTTAATTCAATCATGAATTCTTTTATTTTCAACATTTTTAAAGCGTAACAACCAGTCGCCCTTTTTCAATTGAGCTACATGTACTTGCTCTTTGGATGAAGAGGTGGAATATACCCGGCAGTTTAAAACGAATGAATGTACACTTGTAAGAGGCAGCTTTCGCTTTATGATAACACTGAGCCGTCACCCCTACCAGCCACCCCAGCGTAACTATCTCGCGAAACGAATTTCACTAGTGTAACCACCCCGGCCGGGGGAGAATTTGTCCCTTTTTCGCTCTTGGTCTTGGTGTCTTTTGCTGGTAATTTTCCGCTCCTACGGTAAATATTATGGAAGAAAATCCTTCGTGTATCTAAAGTGCCTATGAAATAAACTTTTTTGCCCCTTTTTATTCCAGAAAATTGAAGTCTATGTTGCATTGGTTCATAATTTTCGAATCTGGGCTTCGGACAAGCGCGTACAATTTTTTTCTCCTGCTTCGAAGTTGGCCAATTCGAGTCAAAAATGTGCGACATTCCGCGCACGGTCTAAATATGCTATTAGTACAGTTGACGCCACAAGTCGTGTAAAACCTTCTAGCTATC